>CAKALU010067925.1:82748-109035 GCA_916700995.1 Hozukius guyotensis | reverse complement strand
CAAAAAAAAAAAAAAAAAAAAGTTATAATATAGTATGTCGAAAAAACAGAAATGTCATAGTACAGTATTTAAAAAAAAAAAAGACATTATTCTCTGTTGAAAAAATTGGGCAGGTACCTGCCCACTGTCTATGTACCTGCCTGCGTGCGCGCACGCACTCTCCCCTTGCACTGCCCATTGCGCGTCACCGGAGTCTTCCACGTGCAGCTTGACAGCTGCCATGATCGTTGGCTACGTCCATTATGATATGTTTATGTTCTTAATGATAATTTTGAGGGAGTGGCTCTGGATGGAGGCCTGAAGCCACGGACTTTCAATGTTGCCGATTTGGCGACTTTCTTGCTATAGATTTAGGGACTTTTGGAGCTGCTGCTGCTGCTTGTTACTGCAGTATTTCGCTTTCTGTCTGGCCAAAGGAGGCTAATCAATGACGATGGAAAACACCTGGACGCACTCCTGAGTCTGGGCTCTGAACAAACGCTGGCATGTTGACGCTCCTACAGTGAGTTTCCACTGCAAATTGTTGCTATTTTGCATCTATTCTTGAGTGAGCATGAATTTTCAGATTTTCTTAAAAGGCTGAACTTTGTTAAGACATGTCGTACTTGTTCACATGTCGTTGCTGGACTGTGACAAGTCCTCAGTCTGTCTCACTAAATCTGCTCTCCGATCTGTGTCCAAACCCTGCAAATCTGGACTTTATCTGTCTAACTCAGGGGTCAGCAACCTGCAGCCCCTCTCCAGTGGCTCCCTGTAGATTTTAAAAAAATGGAAATGAATAACTGTTTTTTGTTTACATTTTTATTTATCATTGTTGTAGGTCTATGGTACGATGGTACGACAGAGTATTAGGGCCACATTGAGGAAAAATAAATAAATCTGAGATTTCGATAATAAGGTCATAGGTTTTCGAGAAAAAAGTCGTAATATTATGAAGATAGTCATAATATTATGAGAATAAAGTCATAGGTTTAAGAGAAAAAAGTTGTAGTATTATGAGAATAAAGTCATAATATTATAAAGTAGTAATTTTACGTGTTATTTTCTTTTTTTCTCGTAAATTTATGACTTTATTCTCGTAATATTACGACTTTTTTCTCGTAAACTTATGACTTTATTCTCGTAATATTACGACTTTTTTCTCATAAAGTTATGACTTTATTCTCGTTATATTACGACTTTTATCTCGTAAAGTTATGACTTTATTCTCGTTATATTACGACTTTGTTTCTCGTAATATTATGACTTTATTCTCGTAATATTATGACTTTTTTTCTCGTAAAGTTATGACTTTATTCTCGTAATATTACGACTTTATTCTCATAAAGTTATGACTTTATTCTCGTTATATTACGACTTTTTTTCTCGTAAAGTTATGACTTTATTCTCGAAATCTGATGTTTTTTTTTTCCCCTCAATGTGGCCCCATACCTCGCTGCAAATCTTTTGCAGCTCCAGACAGATTTTGCCTAAAATGGCTCTTTTGATAGTAAAGGTAGCTGACCCCTGGTCTAACTGAATAGAGGTTGAAACAGGCAACTCCCGCGAGTGTATATGGGTGTTTCTGCAACTAAGACTCTCCCAAATTAAAAAAATTCAGCCTCTCTGAATTTAAATTTTAACCATCAGAGTACGTACTACAAACAGGTACACAAAATTGCATGTTGTGGTTAAGATTTTAATCTATGTTTATTTTCTTACTGTTTTCATCACTTATTCTTATACTAAATGTCCTTACCGTTTCATTTTATACATTTTGCTTTTGAAAATTCTATAATATTTTTAAGACATTTAAATTCATTTTCATCAAGCTTTGTGCATCATTGTAAATATTGATATATAAACATTATTTTAAAAATACGGGATTTCGTGATTTTTTTTTTCTTCTTCATACACTAAAATAGGCTACATAATATGTTGTGTTTTGTGACCGATATCTCTCTCTCAGTAGATGCAGGCTACAGCTAAAACCCTGGACCAGTGACTTCTGGAACGCTGCAGAACTTCGGTGTGCCTGGAACTCCTTCGGTGCCGATGGTTGGTGAGTGAGCATGCATTTTCAGATTTTCTTAATAGGCTAAACTTTGTTGACACATGTCTTACTTGATAAGTTTTCGCTGTAACAGGTCCACTGTCTCTCTCACTAAATCTGCTACTGACACCACCGTGTGTCCTGTCTAACTGAATAGTGGTTGAAACCATAGACCTACAGTCTGTGGTTGAAACAGGCAACAGGTTACTGCAACTAAGTTCACTTTTACCTTTCCCAAATAAAAAAATAAATCAACCTCTGTGAATTTTAATTTTAACCATCAGAGTATGTCATTTACAATACAGTTTTCATCAATTATTCTTATACTAAAAGTCCCTACTATATTATGACTTTTTAAATCTTTTCGACATACAATACTATGACTTTATTCGACATGCTATACTATGAATTACTTTTTTCAACTTTTTCGACAAACTATAACATGACTTTTATTTTTTCGACATACTATACTATGACTTTTTTTTAAGACATGCTATAGTTATGACTTTTATTTAAAAATTTCAACATACTGTATTTTGGCTTTTTTGACATACTATACTATGACTGTTACATTTTTTCGACATATGATACAATTACTTTTTTTCGACATACTATACTATGACTTTTTTATTTTTTCGACATACTACACTATGACTTTTTTCTACATACTATACTATGACATTTTTTCGACATATTATACAATGACTTTTTTTCAACATACTATACTATGACTTTTTTATTTTTTTGACGTACTATACTATAACTTTTTTCAACATACTATACTATGACTTTTTTTTCGACATACTATACTCTGACTTTTCATCTTTTCAACATACTACACTATGACTTTTTTTCATGAAAATTTCGACATACTATACTATGACTTTTTAATGACATTTTTCGACTTACTATACTATGCCTTTTTTCACTACATTTTACGACATACTATACTATGACTTTTTTTTCATGAAAATTTCGACATACTATACTATGACTTTTTAATGACATTTTTCCACTTACTATACTATGCCTTTTTTCGACTTACTATACTATGCCTTTTTCACTACATTTTACGATATACTATGCTATGACTTTTTTTTTTATAAAAATTTCGACATACTATACTATGACATTTTTCTACATACTATAGTATGACTTTTTTTCATGAAAAATTTCAACTTACTTTACTATGAATTTTCTTTCACAAAAATTTCGACATACTATAGTATACATTTTTTTTCATGAAAATTTCGACATACTATGACTTTTTAATGACATTTTTTGACTTACTATACCATGCCTTTTAATGACATACTATACTATGACTTTTTTTCATGAAAATTTCAACTATACTATGACATTTTTCAACATACTATACTAACACTTTTTTCAACATACTACACAATGACTTTTTTTTTTATTTTTTCGACATACCATACCATGATTTTTTTACTTTTACGACATACTATACCATGACTTTTTAATTTTTTTCGACATACTATACTATGACTTTTTTTTAAGACATGCTATAGTTATGACTTTTATTTAAAAAATTCAACATACTTTACTTTGACTTTTTTTGACATACAATAATATGCCTTTTTTATTTTTTTGACATAATATATTATGGCTTTTTATCGACATACTCTACTATGACTGTTACATTTTTTCGACATATTATACAATTACTTTTTTTCGACATACTATACTATGACTTTTTTTTTATTTTTTCGACATACCATACCATGACTTTTATTTTTACGACATACTATACCATGACTTTTTTATTTTTTCGACATATTATACTATGACTTTTTTGTAAGACATGCTATACTTTTACTTAAAAAATTCTACATACTGTACTTTGACTTTTTTTGACACACAATAATTTTACTTTTTTATATTTTTTGACATAGTATACTATGGCTTTTTATCGAGATATTATACTATGACTTTGATTTTTTCGACATACTATACTATGACTTTTTTTCAACATACTATACTATGACCTTTTGTCGACATACTTTTTTTATTTTTTCAACAGAGTGTGCTATGACTTTTTTTCGACATTCTATGCTATGATTTTGTTTTTACATATTATACTTATTTTTTTTTAATTTTTTCGGCATACTATACAATTTTTCTTTTTAGAAAGTCATAGTACAGTTTGTCGAAATCTTTTTTTAAGAAGTCATAGTATAGCATGTCGAAAAAAGTTGCGGAATAGTTTGTCGAAAAAATTAAAAAGAATCACAGTATAAAAATGTCATAGTATAGTATGTTGGAAAAATGAAAAAAAAGCCACAGTATAGTATGTTGAAAAAATTAAAAAGTTATAGTATAGCATGTTTAAATTTGTTTTAATAAAAGTCTGAGTACAGTATGTCAAAAGCCTTTTTTAAGAAGTCATAGTATAAAATGTTGAAAAAAAGTTACGGAATAGTTTGTCGAAAAAAAATTTAAAAAAGTATTAGTTCAGTATGTAGAAAAAATAAAAGAAGTCATAGAATATCTAAAAAAATAAAAAAGTCACCGTATATGTCGAAAAAATAAAAGTCATAGTAGTAAGTCAGCAAAAAAGTCATAGTATAGGATGTCAAAAAAATAAAGAAGTCATAGTATTGTTTGTTGAAAAAAAGGAAAAATAGTCATATTATAGTTTGTCGAAAAAAAGTCATAGTATAGTATGTGGAAAAAATTTAAGAAAAAGTCATAGTATAGTATTTGGAAAAAATAAAAAAGTCAGTAGTATGTCGAAAAAATAAAAAAATAGTCATAGTATAATATGTCGAAAAAAAAGTCGTAGCATAGCTTTTCGAAAAAAAAGTCACAGTATAGTATGTCGAAAAAATAAAAAAAATCGTATGTCGAAAAAATAAAAAGTCATAGTACAGTACGTCGAAAAAAGTCTGTCATATTATCATATGTACAAAGTCATAAAAAATACATAGTATGTTGAAAAAGGGATTTGTTTTTGTTGTATAGAAAAAAGTATGGCATACTCTATGACTTTTCATGACATTTTTTATTTCATACCAGATTGTTTTTTTTGTTACTTTTTTATGGCATAATTTACCCGGGCATTTTTTGTGACACACTATACCAGGGGTTTTCAAGATGACTGAGTGCTAATTTAGGGAGCCAGCATCTGATTGAGGGCCGCATAAAATGTTACATTCAGGGGCTGCACAAAATATTTCTGAGGTCTTTCACCAGAGGGATCACGCTGATGGTTATTGCCACTACTACAAGAGTCTACACCACAATTAACTAATTACAAAATCTGCCTTTATTAAGAGTAATTTACAACAGTGGTTCCTTCTGATACAGTTTCATTCACACTCACAACCCCTCCATACAAACAATATCATGTAAACTGAGGCAGAGAGGAAGGCATACATGGAGCCATTAAACATGACGGTAAAGAGAATTTTTACAACAAATTTAAATACTTTTTGAAAGACTGTGTGAGAGGGAGAAATTAAGCTGTACCTGATTGCTGACCTGGTTAAATCCAATGATGTAAAATAAGAATGTAATCTGCAGGCCAAACTGCTTTAAAAAAAAACAACAAAAAACAACACTTTCTCTCACACAACAAGGCAACAAGTTCCTCAGCTGCAAACTTTAGGTTTCAGTTTAATATTAAACATCTAGAGGCATCTTACAGCAGGCTGAATTGTTGCACTCCCTTAAAAATTATATGAAGAGTTATGTTCTAAAATCAGATAATGAATTTGAAAATAAAATTATTGCTTACAAATAACTAATGATTGAATCATTTTTAAGCAATGTGGTTTCTTTCAAAAAGTTGTTGCATCTATTTTTGGAGTTAAACTCTTCATATTATTCCCCCTCTCAGTGCAAAGGAAGGCACAGTTTAAGAAAAATAAACCTCTTTAAGCTTAGCAAAGACATACATGGAATATTGCACTTTGGTTAGCAGGCAGTGTATTTACTGCCCATGGTATAACAATTATATATTTAATACATTTTTTTTAAATTCAAATTTAAATCCCCTATCTAACGTCCTTCAAAGAACAACAGTATTTTGCTTTGGCTTCGTCAGTTCCCATTCAGTGTGACTGAATTTACAGTAAAAATACAACAGAACAAAAACCATACTAGAAACGCTGTGTGAATAACAATGAGTCTTCCCTTGTCGGTTAAAATCTCATTCCTAAGTAATCATTTAAAAGAAACAATTAAATTCTGATCTGGATTTAGCCGTATCCCCCATTTCAAACAAGATACAAAATAAGAAGCACATCCTTCATACCAGAGGTGTTTAAAAAAGAGAAAATAGTTAAATTAGCATTTACAGTGATACATCTGGAGAAGGTCGTTCTTTGTCAGTGAAAATAAATAAAAGCAGACTTTAGCTGCTATATGACATGCATCTGACCAAACAGGTCAATGAGCCAAGAAAAACAAAAAAGGTCAGTAGATTATTAAATTTTAGGTGTGTTTTCGGTCATGATATTTGGAAGACGCCACTGATAATTAAACAAAAAGTGCTTATGTACTGGCTCACCAGCTTTAAGAAATTCTTCCCAACCAAATAGTATTTCTTCTTCAATATTTACTCATTAAGACTGATAATTAGTTTGGTATCTTCAGCTCACGGCCACTGTATCCTATTACCCTCATGTTCCACTAGTGAGCAATAAGAAGCGGACTTGAACAGAAAAAGGACATTAAAACACTGTAGGGAGCAGATGCTATGGAATCGAATCATGTGAAGCACATGATCACTTTCAAATCCATCAAATACTAAAAAAAAAAAAAAAAAATATTCACTAAAAAATTAAAGGAACCTAATGGAGGGCTAGGTATGCTGCCATTACAGGCCAAGCAAATTAAAACTGAGGCAGCAGGCTATTGCAACGCCTGTGGGTGTAAGGGTGAGTGTGTTGTGGTGCTAACAGTGGCCAGGAGATATTGTGTGATGTCACAGTGGCTGTTTTTATGTGGTGGAAGAGTCTTGGTAAGGCACAAACTTGGAGAGTTTGTTGGGGGAACTTGGGTTCGGGCAATCGGAGCTCGAACTCATCCTGAAGAATCTCTCCTGCTCCTTTTTCTTCATGTTTAGTTCCTCTTCAAGGGCCTGGGGGGTTGGAGGAGAAGGGTACAAACTATGAATGAGATGGATTACCTGGAGGGATGTAAACTTAATTTACACTAGTCTAATGCTGTATGAAAAAAATATGCACAATGCATATTCTTTCACTTTTACAATAGCCAGGCTAGCAGTTCCCGCTTCCACTCTTTATGCCACTCTTTGTTTTAAGATAAGCTGTGTTTTTAGATATGCATGTATAATATACCTGTAAAATAACACAAGACTATCTGGTCACTTTGAGCTATAATCACTTGAATAATTGTAGTACATTTATATTTTATGTGAAACAAACTTAACGAGTGTAGCTTTGTGTGTTAGAGCCATGCATGTAACACATTGTAATATGTACCTTCTTTCTGGGTTTCAGCTGATCCCTCCAGTCCTTCAGCAGCTGGTTCTGTTGTTCATCCAGATATTTGAGCCTCTGAGTCTCGTTCTCAATCAGCAGGTGACATTTTTCATTCTGAAGCACAAAACAAGCTCTTGTTAACTCTCGCTCTCTCTCCTCCTCATCTACCTCTCTCCTCCTCATCTACCTCTATCTCTACATCTCTCTGCCTCCCCCATCTACCTCTTGCCCTCATGTACCTCTCTCCCCCATCTACCTCTGTCTGTCTCTCTCCCCCATCTACCTCTGTCTCTCTCTCTCTCTCTCTCTCTCTCCCCCCATCTACCTCTGTCTCTCTCCCCATCTACCTCGCTCCCCCCCCCCCCATCTACCTCTCTCCCCCATCTACCTCTACCTCTCCCCCCCCTCATCTACCTCTCTCTCTCTCCCCCATCTACCTCTCTCTGCCTCCCCCACATCTACCCCTCTGACACAAACCAAAAGATCTACAGTGTTAAAGATGAGAAAATTGATTCACCTGTAGCTGCTGCAGCTCTCTGATATTGCTGTCACACTGGCCAATCATCTCTCTCATCTGGCTCTCGTGTTTCTGCTGCTGATGCTGCCTCTCTGCCTTCTGCCGCTTGTCCTCCTGCTGAGAAAACTAGAGACACCAAGAGAGCGAGTTACTAAATGATCAACTTAATGCTTAAACATGGGAGTGAGAAAACCCTCGCTACGCCCTACCTGTTTGATCTTCTCTCTGTCCTCTGATGAGCTGCCGGTTGAGTTGATGCGGAGGCTCTTCTTGAACATGGCCATGCGGGTCTTGGCCTCGCCGCGCTGGATCTTAGGCAGCCGGTTCTTCTCCTGCTGCTGCCGACCTTTCAGAATCTCAATCATTCGCTGATTGTAGCACTGCATCTGTTCCTGCTCCTGTAGTGACACAGAAAAATAGACACATTGTCACATTCATATCATGTATATGCAGGGAATATTGAATATATACTTTGACAGTGCTAAAGAAAACGGGAAAAAGCACAATTGACACAGATGGAAGCTCTGAATAACGTAGGGTAAATGCTGGATTGCTAAACAAAAAAATAAAGTTAATTCCTAATTCAAGACTTGATTTTGACATTTATTTGCTACCCAAAGTTGGTGTAGGAATGGTGGGTGTAAACATTTTGTGGCAAGAGGAGTTGTAAATCAATTGACTTACCGTCCCGTGTTTTTTGAGAAGCTGATGCCTCTGGAGGAAGTACTTGTCTTTCAGCTGCTGCTTCAATAACTGGTGTCTCTCGTAAAGGTTCTTCTCCTCCATGTCCCATATTGTAGCTTCACGCTCTAGTCAAAGTGAGGAGGAGACAGAAGAAATGACTGAGTTACTGAAACGCAATGTGCCAACACTGTAACATCCCCGTACACCGGAAACACCCTTAAACTCTGTTTGCATATCAATACTTGTGCCCAGTGAACTCTAGTGTGACTTTACAAAGTGCTCCAAAGTTCAGGATCAAAGTAAACACTCTTTTACAGGGAGATGATGGCTCGAATGTAAATAAAAAGAATGATGAAATTCATCACTCATTAATAATTCAAATATAATTTTATAAACACGCCTTTGTGGTATTTTGTAAAATATAAATCAATCGGTGAAATTTGCAAATAACCTAAAAACAATGTTACCCGTCTATCAACTCATATCACACAACTATCTCAGTTAAAACCGTGCGTACGCCTGATCTGAAGTATGCGTGAGGTGCGCACCTTCTTCCTTTATAAATACCAGTTTGTGTCGGAAAAGTCGTACGCATAGTTTAGCTAAGAACAATGAGACAATAATTCAAATCAAATGCAATGGCTGATCAAATGACCCCTCTGCTCAGCTGTACCTCTGATTAGCTGGTGTTTCCTGTTAAGGCATCCCCTCTCCATCTCTGCAATCTCTCTCTTGTTGCTGGAGATGATTCTGTTCAACGTTTTGTCCAGGTGGTTCTTCTGCGCTGCCAAGAATTTCTCCTCCTAAAACACAGAAAAGAGAAAAACATGAATGGAGGAATGGCTAAAAAGGAGCTTTTATTGTGTAGGTGATTATGTTCTCTTTTCAGCAACGTTTCATGAATTTATCAATATTTAAATTTGTTTAAAACCATTTCAGTTAAGTATGCAGTATACAGTGAGCTCAATGACTTACCTCTCTTATCTTATTCTCTTGGAAGGAATTCATCATCTGCTTCAAGGATTCTTTACGCTGACTTCTGGGCAGCTTATCAGCAGATTGTTTTACCTTAGAAGACACATTTCAGCAACATGTTTGATACATGATTTAAACATAGGCACACAAGGAAGCAAGCATAGTATGTGAAGATGGACAAAAATATCATGAATGTCTTTTTATTCCCTTCCCCACATCCTTATACCTCCTTTTTCTTGTGTTTTAGCTGATCCTGGAACTTGTGGAGGTCGCGTTCCTGCTCTACTTTGATACGTTTGGTCTCGTCCTTGAGTCGAACATGGTGGTCTCCCTCCATCTTCTCAATAGTCTGCTTCTGGTTCTTCTCCAGGCTCTCCAGCTCCACATCGTAGTGCTTCTTCTTGGCCTGGGACGCACCAAGAGGAAACAAGCACACTGTAAGCTTCGGTGAAAATGAAAAACAGCCCTATCGCGTTTTATGTCACACCACCAAAGTGTAGCATTCACAATACATACTGTATGATTGAAGAATGTATAACTTTATACACTAAATAAAAAATGTATTATAGATCAATAGATCTGGAGGTCTTAAAGGGATAGTTCGGATGTTTTGAAGTGGGGTTCTATGAAGCACTTATCTATAGTCAGTGTATTACCTACAGTAGATGGCGGTTGGCAGAGTGAAGACACTCGTATCATATGAAACTAGAAAACCTAAGGAATCCATTGGTACCAACCATGACATTTTTTGTATTTTTACATTTTTGTGTCATTCTACGCTATGAATTTTTATGACATACTATATTATGAAACTGTATATGGAATACTATACTATATATTTGTGACTTTTTTATGACATGTTATATATTTTTTTTTATGGATATGACTTTATATGGCATTTTTATGGCATACTATACTATGAAAATCTTATGGCATACTATACTATGACTTTTTTTTTTACATCACTTTTTTTAATGACATTTTTTGTGACGTACTATACTAGGATATATTCGCTGACAAAATACTTTCACAACCTCCTCATGTACCCGAAAAATCCCAAAAGAAATGTATCACAAGTCTGCCCCTCTCCCCTATCTTCCTATGAATACTTTTTTTTTTTTAATAAGAAGCTGTGACTCACATTCATCTCCTGGTCAAAACGTCTCTGCATTTGGTCTCTCTGTATTTCCAGTTTGGCGTAGAGACCGGCCTGAGCGCGTTGCTCTTCCTTCTGCAGCAAACGGAGCTCCCGCAACTCCTGACGTCTTAACACACACAAACACACACACTATTACTTTTAACGTATATACAGTACAACTTTAGTTTATGAGTTTAACTACATCTCAGACAAGCAAACACAGTTATTACTAATATTTAAGTTAAGTGTTTGTGTGTGTGTATATGTGGGTGGAAGCATGAGTGTGTGCATTATTATGTATTACAAACATATCTATGTGGATGTATGTGGGTGTGTGTATGTATTGTATGAATGTTATGGTATTTGTTTAGGGGATTGATAAGCTCTCTCGGCCATGACATGTCAATCCCATATGTTATATGTTGTTTCACTGTATGTTGTATATATTATTTGTCTAATAAAAAAATATTGAAGTTAATACCATCACTCTATATTAATTATTTTAAAAGAGGTATATGGGGAGATATAAAAAATGTACCCTTTTCTCTCAGCCTCTGAAGGTGTCCTTGTAAAAATTAGCCCCAAGTCTTTTGGTATTACTGTAGTCACACATGCAATGTCATATTCATACCACTAGATGGCATGATTAATGCACCAGGAACTCCTTAGGGCTTCAAAAGACAGTGCGATGTGTTTTAACACTGTTGTAACCGTACAAATTATTAATTTAAAAAGAAAAATTAAGTAATTTACGACAACAAATAAAATTGTATCGATCATTCTATTTGAACATCTAGACTCCCAAAACTAAATACAGCTAACCAAATCTTCCCCTTGATCAAAAAGTTACTTCAGAGACATTTCATTTTTCTTTCAAACCATACACTCTTATATAAAGAGACCAATACCTAAAGGAGTGTTTTTCCATAACAGTTGGATATTTGTAAACTGAAATCTCAAGGGGCTAAAGCCCAAGAGCTCAGGATGCCTGAAATAGTACGTGCAGTGAAAACAACATCCAACAGGTCGCTGTACAGACTTCACTGTGAGCTGAGGAATAAACAGATCGCCGAGTTCATGGCTCTCACTCACAGACAATGAAAACAGACACTGAATGCATGTTATGTAGACAGATCGAATCGTTCACATACCTCAGGAATCTCATCTCCTCATCTTTCTTCTCATCATCCCTGATGATCTTGGAGGTGGTCACGCTCACCTCCACGCCATCGATGACGAACTTCCTGGTTCGCTTCAGAGTCTTCCTCGAGAAGTCCTGAGAGGCAGACAGAGAGGAACAAAAAGGTCAAACAAAATACGATGACATCAGATTAAATCAGAATTAAAGCACATGACAAATATCCGCTTGTACTTGAGTAACATGCATCACTATGTGATTGAGAGTGCACTGAAACTCTACCGGGTGATTATTGTGGTAGTTAAGTTAGCATACTATACTATGATATTTTTGTGACATTTTGTATATGTTTGTGGCATACTATTCTAGTAGTTTTTTTTTTTACATTTTTATGACATACTATATATTATGATTTTTTATGATATACTATACTATAATTTTATTATGGCATACTATACGGTACTATGACTTTAATAACCTAATATCATGATTTTTTAAAAATACATTTTTTATGACATTTTGGTGACATACTATAC
The DNA here is from genome assembly GCA_916700995.1 of Hozukius guyotensis. Classification (NCBI taxonomy): domain Eukaryota; kingdom Metazoa; phylum Chordata; class Actinopteri; order Perciformes; family Sebastidae; genus Hozukius; species Hozukius guyotensis. The sequence goes on along the minus strand of CAKALU010067925.1, from coordinate 96,544 downwards.
TATCACTTTTTTATGACAGAGGCTACTAGATTATGATTTTTTTTATGGCTATGACATTTTTTAATGACATTTTTATGGCATACTATATTATGAATTGTTTTATGAAAATTTATATAGCACAGTATGACATTTTTGTGGCATACTATACTAGCATTTGTTTAACATTTTTATGACATACTATATTATGAATTGTTTAATGAAAACTTATGGCATGCAATACTACGATATTTTTGTGACATTTTCTCTATGTGATTGAGGAGTGCACTGAAACTACTAGGTAGTTATTGTAGTAGTTAAGTTGTTAGTTTAGAGACATGTTGGGAGGGAAAAGAGTATGGGGGTGGAACTACTTTCTAACTCCACTTTTTTTTTTAATTTTCAAACTTCAGCCCCAACTGAAACCAACTCAAGTCACGATTCAATCACCTGAGGCTCCCTCTGGAGCCACAAAACGCTTTATACACCTTTTTCACAGTAGTACTCCCCAAGACCTGTAAACAGACTTTGATGTGTAAAATCGGTGGAGCTCCCCTTTAAATATGTGTGCCTTTGTGATTCCTAATGTAGCCTTTTAATCTGGCAGAAGGAGAGGCAGCTCTGTGTTGACAAAGGCATTAATATTCCTGTCAATCTGGTTCTACTGTAACAAGCAGCAAGATGCTCCATCTGTCATTGTAATGGGGAGTGCCATGCAGGTAGTAACTTCATCCAGTAAACATCACACAATGTAACTTGGCTTCTTTAACTCTTTACAACGAATGCTGGGTGAAAGCCTACTTCATCTACAGTACATTTGGTTGGTTTTCACATTAGAATTTGCACCACCACTGGTTGAGAATCATGCAACCATTTGAGTATTTTTGCTAGTTTCTGGTAAAGTCACATTTTGAAGATTCAAGGTTTTAACCAAACACAACCAGTCTAATTTTGGCTACCAAGAACAGGCCTGCGACCTTTTTTCTTTGCTCCCAGATCAAAGTTGAAAGTCTAATTTAGGAGGTTTGCGCGAGACAGCAGCGTAGGCCGCAGTCAGAGCGTAAAGCCACCGTATAATTGAAGACAAAATTGTTATGGCTAACAAAGCACGTGTCCCCTAATCTAAATCAGCTTCCACGGACAATATTTACAGGACTGATATGGCAGGGTTTACTCTGCAAACACTGGGCAGCTCAAACCCTGGATGACATCATTTCCTGGTTTATAAATAGTTTGTATAAGAGGAGAGGAGAGGAGAGGAGAGGAGACTGAACCAAAAAGCGTGAATTAATTTGTTTTGTGCATACTGCTGTCCACTCTGATAAAGCTGCCTCATGAACCCTCTACAGCTGAGCAAATAGACAACATATGAGGCTATTCCCATGGATGACAGCTACTGGATGCTACTTTTGCACTGTTCAGTGCTGTTGATTCTACGGCTGTCAAAGTTAACGCGATAATGCATTAATGCAAATTTGTTTTAACGCCACTAATTTCTTTAACGCATTAACACAACTTGTGAGTTTTAGGTTGAAGAGGGCTCAGTTTTAAAGCTAGAGTGAAGATACTGGTATCATATGAAACTAGAAAAACCTAAGGAATCCATTGGTACCAACCAATATGACCAATGCTATACTAGATTGTTGTGATGGAGGCTAAATAACGCTCCAAACTTACACTAAATTTGGGGTCCCTTGACCTCTGACCTCGGACATGTAGGTCATTCTGCAACCTGCATTGTTGTTCTAACTTCCGATCACTCATCATTCACAAAAACACATGCAGCTCTCCTGTGCACACACTGATGCTCTCAATCATACACACTCACACAAATGCTAGTGTCCTCCTGTCCAACAAACAAAGATAGCCCATTCACTCTCACCACAGGCTGCTGCTGCTGAATAATCTGTTCTGGAAAAACTTAACATGCCACAAACAGACACGACTCCACGCGCAGTCAATAGGATTTCAATCATGGTCGGTCTATAAGCCACCAGAAGCAGCAGAGTGACAATGAGCTGCACAGAAACTTCCATTCACGCTGGTGAATGCTGAACTGTCCCACACAAAGGGCACTGTTGGTCCCGATGAATGGAAAATGTTGCATATTTTGCTTCAGAAAGGCTTGGTGATAAATGATGAAATTGTCTCTCTCTTCTCTCCATCCAGCTTCATAACTTCCCTCCCTCACTGGGACTGCAGGGCTGAGCACAAATTTGGTGATTGTTGTCCTCTACGGATTGCAAGAATTCTCCTTTTTTATTGGATTATGTCAAAAATGCATCGTCATGAGGTGTTAAAGAGAGCTTGTTTTCGTTTACAATGACATTTCGGAGATTTGGTTTTCACCTTCGACAGAGGCCTTTTAATATACTGAACGTGTTCGTCAATAATTCAGCCCAGACTCACCAAATAAATCCATATTCAGCATAAATCATAGCCAATTAAAAGGGAAAAAAATAGGGGATTGAGGGCGTTAACTTGTATCATTCTCCATATCCTCCCTAAATGCAGTGCAAGCCTACTGGAAGACAGGCTATCCTCTGTTTCAGATGGTTAACACCCACACCCCAAAACACAACACAATGCAGTTTCAGTTCCTCTGTGGGTGCCGAGAAATAGTTTTTCCAAGGAGGGGTTTTCCTACAGAGGCAGGGAGCTGACTCTTTCACACTTCAATACTGGTCTAGTTCACCTCAAAGACATGTTCTCTGCTGAAACACTTTAGTGAATAAAGAATATGTCTTTATTAGGGCTGTCAAAGAGTGAATATACTCATACTAGCTTATCGCAAAGGAGGTTAAATAACGCTCCAAAATCACGCTAAATTTTGGTGAGGAAGAACTGGCCATTTTCGAAGGGGTCCCTTGACCTCTGACCTTAAGGTGCCCACGAGTCTCCCCTTTACAGACATGCCCACTTTATGATAATCACATGCAGTTTGGGGCAAGTCATAGTCAAGTCAGCACACTGACACACTGACAGCTGTTGTTGCCTGTTGGGCTGCAGTTTGCCATGTTATGATTTGAGCATATTTATGCTATATGCAGTACCTGTGAGGGTTTCTGGGCAATATTTGTCATTGTTTTGTGTTGTTAATTGATTTCCAGTAACAGATATATACATGCATTCGCATGAAGCAGCATATTGTCCTCCCATGTTGATAAGAGTATTAAATACTTGACAAATCTCCCTTTAAGATACATTTCGAACAGATAAAAAATGTGCAATTCATTTGCGAATAATCACGATTAACTATGGTCAATCATGCAATTAATCAAGATTAAATATTTTTATCAATTGACAGCCCTAGTCTAAATCCCAGGTTCATTCATCAGGAATATTCATACAGGACAGATCAGGCTGCTTCTTGTGGAGAGAGTTTTTAAGTTGACTCACCCTTGCAGCCATTGAGATGGTCTCCTTGTGGATCGACATGTCCATGCTCTCCGATGCCACGCTGCCTGAATAAGAGTACCGCTTGTTGATAATCCCTCCATTGATATAAGCCTCAGCGTTTCCTCCTGTCGACGTCCGATCAGCGTTTCCTCCTGTCGACGTCCGCTCAGCGTTTCCTCCTTTCGACTTTCGCTCTCGGGTACCCTTGGGTGGGCCACCATTCGCCTCAGAACGGGGTGTAGACCGTGGCGAAGCAGTAGAGGAGGGAGCGGGAGTGGGTGTAGGAGTGACAGCGGGACTCGGAGTTGGTAAGCCTCTGTTAGCCACAGCGTTGCTCTCCTCCCCGGTCACCTGGATCTTGGGCACCGCCGAGTCTGTTGTGTCCATGATGATGTCAACATGTTCCTCAGATGCATCAGGCTGGAGAGATGGTGGCTGTTCCGTCTCTGGGGTCTCCACAGCAACCTTAAAACAAATTTTATCACAATGACTGAATACACCACAGTCAATACTATTTCATTTTCTAAATATAAAACTTCAAAGAGCACCTTTTCCTCCGACGTGGGGGTACTCTTCCCATCCTCAATGCCTGAATCTGAGCTGGAGGTCTTGGTTGAGGCCTCACTCTCCGATTTCTCAGACTCCAGAATGACTTCATCTGTCAGTTTGTCATCCAGCTCCTCGGGATCCTTTGGAGGGAGATTGTGCCGTGGTAGGGGAACCGGAACCCCCATGACGGCGGCCGGTTGCTCCTCTGTTTGTGACTGTGGCTCGGCCCCCTTCCTGGGTAGAGGTATTGGTGTGGTGGGGAAGGGCGTGGTGGGGCTTGAGACGTCCGGAGACTGGTCTTCCAAACTGGCCTGACTGGTCTGGCATGGCAGGGAACAAGGAAGAGGGAGAAGAGAATAGTTAAGCGTTGATGTGACAAAACATTTGATGTTTTCCTGCTTCAAGTGGTCTCCCAAAAGTCCAACTGAAATCACATTTAGTATTCCATTTTTTTGCAGTCAAAAATAATATGTTTTTAAATGTTTTAAAATTAAAAAAGGCAAAGAGAAATTATTGTTATTTTTCTTAGTGAGAACATTAAAGGGTCAAGAGTTTTTTTTAATATTAAAAAGGAAGAAAAAAGGTCTTTGGGGAAATATAAAAAATGCTAATTTCCGAAGCAGAAAAGTGTTAAAGTGGGTTGTTGTTCAAAGTCTGTGACCCTTGTGTTGTGTAGACTGGTCTGCCTATGATAGAATACTAATGTTACTGCTTTATGCAAGATTTAATTAGCTGTATTGAAACAAAAGTCTCTATCTACGTAGGCGGATACTGGAGCGGTATTCCATCAAATTAATGCAAAACCACGGGGGCGTCATCATGAAACCAAAACATTAAATAAAATATAAGTTTCTCCCTTTTGGTTTCTGATTTTTTTTTTCCTCAACGGGGAACAAAGGAAAATTGATTTACAGAGCACATACAGTAGTATGCTGTAGCAGGCAATTTAATTTCAGTTGGACTAATGTTTCTAATCAGGCGTCCCACCTTCAGTGAAGTAACCTTAAACTTTGCTTTAGCAGGAATGCGGTCATTCCTGTTTAGACTGCTGCTTTTCACACAGTCGCTGAGATGGCTATCTGTAATAATAAGTACACTAATAATTACAGAGGTGAAAAGCCTGTGTTAATCATGGCTGACAACCAGGGACAGAATGTTTTTAATGGCATTATTATCAAGAATTATGTGTGATTCTTGGCGAAATAAAGCAGTGGATAGTCCTATTGGAAATTGTAAAATCCTGAATAAAATTGCCAATAACAATCAAATAAAGAAGCAGCCTAAAGACACTCTAAAAGCCATCAATAAAAATATATAAGAACAGTTTTAAACTATCAAAGAATAGATTAATAGCACTTTCCCAGAAGGGAAAGTATAGTGTTTCTGCAGCAATTATATCAATTCTCAGAAAGGGCCATTTTCATAATTTTAAATCTAATTACAGAAGGCTCCAGACGTATTTTAGACGTGGGAATTCTATGGTCTGTAATTGTAAACACCACTGAAGACGCCATCTGTTAAACTGAGCAACTCTGCTTCTCGAAATACCCCTCCGCTGTCTCCCACTCGGAGGTAAACAATACCATCAGACATCTTTATGGCCGGGTTCAGCCATTCTAATGTCTCAGCAAACATCTCTGTCTGGCTGTGTATGATATATAGGAAGAGATAAACGGTCAGATAACTGCTCGGCTGGCTTTCAGGGTCTCCTGACTGTTCGTGTCAAAATGTTGCTGTGTGCGTACGAGAGAGTCCTTGCTGGAAGAGATAAGGAAATGACATCATACTTAACTAAACGCAGGGATGAGAAATCTGATGTTTGGACTCAGTTGTAAAGTGCTGTACTATAGAGTACCATATTTGTGTATTTACATTTGTTTTAATATTATATATATATATATATATATAAATAAATCCAGACTGAAATAGCTCAGTAGCAATTAACCTAATTTGTGATAAATCTAACATTTTGTGTTTAAAAGCCTCGTGATCTCGTGGGTTTTTTAACCGGGGAAACTGCTGACACACAGAAAATGATGAGTGTACAGTCTTGTTTTCAGTAAACAGAGCAGGATAGAGCAGAACTGCATACATAAAGAAAATAGCACCACCTACAGAAACTCAAACTTAATCCAAACACCTACAATGTTTGATTCACAAGATGTTTGGAAAGAGTAGTCACTTTCTAGTTTCAAACTGCACGACACTGGTGCCAAGTTATTCACCTAAAATAAATTTGGATGTCGTCGCACTAACTGTTGACATTAGGGGAGGAAGAGAGAAGTGGGCAAACATTCATTTTCGTGGAGAGAAAAACATCCACGTTCAACACATTTGTCTGGTCACAGCTTCCTTGTAGAAAGACTATTTTTAGGGTCTTCTATCACTGTGCGTCCCTGGTTTACAGTAAACCGTCTGTCTTTAGTTAAGGGTCACAGTATAGCAACAGAACAATGTGCGACCTTAAATAATTTACTCCAACACGGGTTGTGAGGGGTTTCTGTACAGGAGCGAGGACGAAGGCAGCACCTATATTTAACCATGTGTGGGTGTGGGTGAATGCCAGTATTCCGGTTTCTGTTCCTTTGTTTGTGCTGAGGTCAGGAGGTAAACTGCTCTCTCACACTACTGTATGTCACTTTCTAATCTTATGCCTTCTGTGGATGTATGAATGGCTTCTTTGGCAGAAAAGGCCATGTTTACAAAAAATGTTTGTCAAAGGGGTCAACAAGCAGAGACTTCAAAAAGCAGGGGAAGCGTACGGTTAAGGTAGAACATGTGCGCTTTTCGGGGAATGGGTGCAAGACGTGCATAATAATTAATATTGAATACGAATATTGAATAATATTGTTGGATTATTCCTTATTTCATGGGCTATTTTGGGATTTATACATTAGTATTACATGCTTATATATAAAAAAAAAAACTAGGGCTGTCAATCGATTAAAATAAAAAATTTAATTTTTGGTGAAAATGGCCATGCCAGTTTTTCCTCCCCAAAATTTAGCATCACTTTGGAGCGTTATTTAGCTTCCTTCACGACAAGCAAGTATGACATGGTTGGTACCAATGGATTCCTTAGGTTTTTTTCATATGATACCAGTATCTTCACTCTAGCTTTAACACTGAGCCCACAATAACCTAAAATCACAAGTTGTGTTAATGCCTTAAAGAAATTAGTGACGCTAAAACAAATTTGCGTTAACGCATTTCTGCGTTAATTTTGGCAGCCCTAAAAAAAAATACAAAAAAAAAAGGCCGACATCCCTTTTCTAATTCTAACTTGTCTGATTTGTTTAGTAGAAGTCCGATCACAACAGTTACTGTCCCATTATTGACCTTGTAAAATCCAGATCATGTGCACTCTTACAACCCAACCCATGAACTGCCCACCCCTCCTTTTGGAAACAAACAATGACAGAGAAGAAAATAAAGGGACAGAAAAGAAAAAGTAAAAAAAAAGAAAAAAAAGAAATCAAGGTTTGGTACCACAGTGAGGTCCATGTCGTCATCCTCCTCTCCTTCCTCCCTATTGTCCTCTATTTCCTCCATGACCTCAGCCTTGGCTTCGGCCACCAGGTCCTGCAGCGGGCGGTTAGACGTCACCGATTTCACAAACGGGTGCTGTGGACACAGGGGACAGAGGAGACATGGTTAATTATCAGTTCAATTGCACACAGTGGCTGGTGCTTAAATAGCAAGAAAAGTGTCTTACAACTTGTTTTTGTTCCTTCCTTTCATTTTGTGCATCATATTCTGAGCATAAATGAGCTCGTAAACACCACAAAGAGGGATGGAGCCTAACAGGCTTGATGTGACCACAGGATAAACACCCCTTACAAACATAAAACAATCTTTGCTGGAGGCCAACAGAACACATTATCCAGGGATCAGAGTATCATAAGACCATGAAACTACTGCTTGGGGGATGCTGCAATCGCTGGACTGACAATGAAGAAGTAGGAATAAGATTAGAAACGGATGAATGCAGGCTACTGAATCAAATAAAATTCTGCTGAAAATAAAGTAATTGCAGTCAAAATACATTAACTCGCCCATGGGGCTGCGAGAGGCAAGGCTACAGGAGACTTTCACTGCAGGAGAAACTCTATCTGCCACCTGCCAGTTCCTGAACAGCTACAACAATAGTGGCTCTACAATACAACTCTCCCTTTAACGGCCCTCTGATGAAGCAGCATTCAATCTAACATCGCGTCCTTTAAATAGCAAACCATCTTTAGTTTTTACAGCCGCTAAATAGAAGATGTGTGTTTTTGCCAGAGTGCAAACAGGGCGGTAATGAGTTGAGTGCAAGGGGAATAAAAAGCTAAATTAAAAGTTGAGTGCAGCTGATCATCTATTATTCAGACGCTTTGCACTACCGTGTAATTTAATTGGAACAGCTGACAAAGGGAAAAGTGGTGCTGGACCGTGAAGTGTGCATAAGTCAGGGCGTGTGTGTGTGCACATTAAGTGTTGAGCACACTTGTTTGTGTGTAAGGGCTGCATCAGGCTTTTAACTTCTCCAATGACTAACAACAGTCAGCTAAAGTCTGATGAGTGCCATTTAACCATACATAGTGGAAATAAGAGTACAAAGAAAAGAGTATGAAAAATATTAGATTTGATAAATGCCATATACACACACATGCAGTTCTTCATAGCAAATGTCCAATTGACATTTAAGGTAAAAAAGGGTCTTAGTATTGTCAATGTGTACTGTCTACATTGGGACCAGGGCTTGACAAAATAATTAATTGTGATTATTTTTGACTGATATTGCAATAGTGATATGATTTGCGATAATAGAGGGAATGATAATTTTTACACAATTTTTCCTATTTTCATTGAAAAACATTAAAATGATTATGGTGTGAGTTTTGCAGAGATCTGTACCACACAAAGATGTTTTCTTAAGTCTCTAGAATATGATGTGTACACACGTTTCACCTTTAACAAATATTGCGCCTCCCGCGATTTGAAAATTGCAGTAGGCCAAATTGCGATTTCGATAAAATTTTGATTAATTGTGCAGCTCTAATTGGGACGTCTTGTTTTTGATTTATTATATATACTGTATATAACTACTAATCAAAGCCTACACTGTTTAATAAAATTAATTACTGAAACAAAATATTATCTGTGCATTTCTTCTCGTTTCCCCTCAGGCACCATTAGAAAACCTACAGAAGTGACCATCTGAGGTTTCAGCTTCCAACTGTTTATTGCAACAAGTGAACTCAGACCTCCCATGTTCAAGTTAAACGCAGCTTCATTGAAGCATATCAAAGGGGGAAAAAGGCAAAACAGTAGTATTGCTGTTAAATCTAACTGTTTTTCTACTGCCATTATGGATCAAGACGTGGATCAGTGGAGCTTATGTTCTCTCTTTTAGGTTTCACATTGCGTTAGACCCAAAGAGGCTGGTGTTTTTGGATCTTACATGCATGGCTAGGCGTGAAAAGGTTAAATGGGAACAATATGGCCCATTAGGGGACTGGAGGAGGGGGCTGCATGAGGACAGAATTACCTGCGTAGCGATGACAGTGGAGTGTGTGTATTTGTAGCTCTATCTTGAGTTTTAGACATTGAGCGAGCACATTTTTGGGAAAGTGGGGGCGTTTTGGTCCCTCCTCACTTTCTTCAAGGGTGGTTCAGAGGTTAAGACTTGTTGTTAAGGTTAAGGTTATAATTAGGTTAAGTTTGGGGCAAAGGCTGGTGTTAGACAAGTAGCAATTTTGGTCGACATAAATAAAACTGACTTGACTTTTATTTGCCCAAATTTTGAAATATCTGTCTGAGAAAAATCCTTTACTCTGTGTAATCCACAGACCTCACAGGAACGACTGAAAAATAGTTCCTGTGAAAACTGCCCACAGTTTCTTCTGAGATTTATCCAGAGAAACAGGGATTAACAGTATGCCAAATTAGCCATTAGCAGTTCCTGTTTACAATGTAACCGTGGATTTAACGGACAACGATCACAAGATTACTTGATACTGAAGAAAAATAAAAAAATGTGGTGATTCTCAGGCAGGTTCTGGAGTAATAAGGCTCTTTTTTTCTATAATTTCTAAGCAGAGGATTTTGAAATGGATATTGGAGATAAAGATATAGAGATAAAGATCGCAGACCTTCGCACCCCTCTCCGTTCAGCTTGCGCCATCATCCACGTGTATTATTGTTTATGTTGAGATCAGCTGTACGTAGCGGAGCATCGTAAAACATTTCATTCAAACTGGACAGAAACAAAGTAAAACCTAAACCGTCGTTGTTACTCTTTTTCCAACAATCAATTAAAATAAGTGAGCGTTGACATTTAGTTTCACACGGGACACCAACAGCTGTCTCTTGGGTGAAAGTCCTGTGTTTGTTTGACCCATCCATCCTCCCCGACCTCCTCCCTACAAGGACTTCATTCGACTATCGCTAGAAAACATTTGTGACACGTCAAAAACAAACGTTATCCACGACAAAATATGTTTCCCCTCGAAACGTAATCGACAATGGAGATTCGTTGTATGGCAACGTATTTTTTAGGAAACAGGGCTGGCCTCACAGTTCGAAAAACCTGAGTGAACTGACCCTTTAATGTTAGAATTAGGTTTAGAGTAAAGTCAGGGTAATGGTTTGGCTTAGGCATATAGTTGATAGTATTATGGTTCAGGGCCAGGGGAATGCCGGATGTCAATGAGGGTTCTCACGATTATAGAAGTATGAATGTGTGTTTGTGTCTGCACATGTCAATGTTGCAAAAACCACTACAAATCCCTGGCTCAGAGATAAAAATAGCCAAATACTCCCATGGTAAAATTACCCGACATACAAACACGCTATGATCAGAAAGAGAAAATCCAACCAGTACGATACATGAATGGAAGCGACACCAACAAAAACACTGTAGAAAAGCCTGACCATGTGAAACTGTGTGGGAGGAGAAGCTATATTCAGTGTAATGAGTACAAGTCATCCAGATGGTCTCCTGCCGGCCACAGTGACTGATAGTGTGTCATGTTGTTTTGTATACATTCTTTACAAGCACACATGGGGGACAGACACACGGCAAATCTGTTTAAAACTAATAGCATCTTAGAAAAGCCTGATGACAATGAATCTGTGTCCTTATAAGTGCTCTTTTGGAACAGTCACACACACCTACAGTTTAGTGTTATCTATGATTCATTAGAATCTTCATGTTCACTTCCTGCACTACATCTGTTTTCCACATCCATACACTCCAATGAATAACAAATTCTGACTTTAAAACTTGTCACATACGCTGATGGTAACTTCCAGTAAGCTGACTTCATTCAACACCCTGATTTTAATGCCATCATTGCACAACTATCCACAGTAAATACTATCTGACAGCCGTAAGGAGCAGCAGGCATGATAAACATCTAAAACCTCCAGCACGGCACCAAAAACCGGACCGCGCCCGTCTCTTTTCCCCCCCCACTGGAGAGCACATGCAGAATTCCCAGCGGGCCCGGGGTCTAGCGTTTTTCATCTCTGCCTCTCTCTAATTGGCCAGAGGTGGCGAGCTCGGGGGTTATCCAGACATGCTATTGGCTGAGGGTGGGAATGTAAATAGCTGGCATTCCCTCAGCTGTGGGATACAGACAGGAAACTGTGGCTCTGAATTTTAATAGACACTGCGCTCGTGCTTTAATCCACACCCTGTTCACTTTTTCTCTTGCTCGGGACTTTGAGAAACTTCTGTCAGAAGTTCTTCCTCAGATATTAATGTTTTACTGCTAGACTGTCATCAGCCTCTCATTAGAAATATGCAAACTATTTGTGCTTTCCTACCAGCGTCACTAGTCTGAATTTATGTGTATTTACTATTGTAGGAAAACTTTGGCAGAAACTAAATTCTTTGGCACAAAAACTTCCATTTCCCTTCAGATGAATATGTTTTAAAAGCCCTCAGAGGGTTCTTCAAAAGTGAACAAATCCTGAATGTTTCTTCACCTTTTTTTAGCTTTGTACTTTCACTTTCTTTCACTTAACTTTTGCACTTTTTACACAATCCCCGCTTCTCTACCGGCTCCATTTCTTGCCCAGTCTTGCACACCTCCTATTCCTCTCCCACTCACATGTCAGTGCCCTCCACGGGTGCAGCGCTCACTTCCCTGGCATAGATCTCTCCATTCAGGTCTTAAAATAGAAGATTAAAAAAAGGCCCCGTATACTGTATGTGTGCCGGTGCGCGATAAGGACAGGGCGAGGACAATGTTCAATCATACATCAAAGTGCAGCGTTGTGTAACATTTGCTAGGTTATTAACTGCACATTGGATCAGGGGCCTACCTCGTGGAGTTGTCCTACAGTCGGACGAGTATCTGGGTTTTTGTCCAAGGCTTTCTTCAGGAAATCTTTAAACTCCGGTGACCTTGAGTGAACACAAGGGGAACAGTGTTAATGAAAAACGAGAGGTATGAAGAAAGAGGGGGAGGGAGGGAGGGATAGTTGCAACATAACAAAAGATTTGAAGACAACATTTCAGTTATGGGATGTTGGTACATGTGGGTCATCTTTGTGCACAGCTGTGCTTTGTAAAACAAAGCTTTCAACAGGAATGATGCGTGGGCTCCCCGTCCCAAATGCCCTTTCAGCACCTGATAACTTCACTTTTGCAGCACTACATCTGCTGCTATGGAACATTTAGACTCATAAAATTGGGAAAAAGTTGTAGTTTGACACTCGCTTAAGTCCTGAGTTGTTGCTATAGTTTTGGAAAGGGCAAAAAGGGCTGCAGGCAGAGAGGGGGAGAACAATGGGATAACATAAATTGCAGGACACAGAGTGTGCAAAAAATTTGGTAATGGAGTGAAATTAGATCACCAAGTGAAATCTAGACAGGAAGATATAAGCCCCTGTCCACCTATCATGTTCTATGCTAAAACTAATGAATCGTGGATTGTGCAAAAGCGTGTGTAAATAGGGTTTTATTTTCATTTATTCTAATTTCCTGGCTATCATATCCCTGCTATCTCTTCACAATTTTGCACATATGATGCATTCACTGACCAATGCTGAATTCAGATACATTTTTAAATGCATCCTCACCATTTGTGCGGCTGCTCCAGGGTGGGCGGCTCCGACTTGGCGATCTTCAACAGCACCCTCATGGGGTTGAGCTCGTGGTGAGGGGGTTCGATCTGGGCCAGCTCGATCAGAGTGATTCCCAGAGACCAGACGTCGGCCTTGTAGTCGTACGGAGCATCCTTCATCGTCTCACACATCACCACCTCTGGGGCCATCCTGAGACAGAGAAAGACAAAAGGTTAAAGGAACAGTGAGTGTAGGATCTGGCGGTATGTAGCGGTGAGGTTTGCAGATTGCAACTTCTCCCGTGTGCCAAGCGTGTAGGATTGCTATGGTGGCCGATGCGAAAATGCAAATGGCAGAGGCAGCTGTTGTAAGAGTAGAGTGTGTGTGTGTACGTGGGAAGTGAGTGGTGAAGCAAGAGAGAGAGTATGCAGTATGTGACCTGTCTGGATAAAATGGGTATGACGATGTGTAGCAAATGTGTTTACAAGAGGAAGCTATTAAAAAGTGACGCACATGTGATATTTGTTTTAAGTTCTAAAATGACCATGAGGGATTACTGACCTTTAGAGCCAGTCCACAGGTCTTACATACATACATACAGGAACTGCTAAGCATTAAGGGACAGAGCTAATAAGTAACTCAACTTGTAAAGAATTTAACTATTATGTTGTAAAAAATCTGATTTGCCAAAACAAAACAGCTAGTCATATAGAAATCAGTCCCAACATGATTCAATAGTTTCTGATATCATCAAAGACACACCTGTGGTATTTACAATATCTTTATCTGAGCAGTGACTAACTGATGATTACTGC
>CAKALU010067925.1:11209-79112 GCA_916700995.1 Hozukius guyotensis | reverse complement strand
ATATACATGTATGTCATACTATCTTGTCGCGAAGGAGGTTAAATAACGCTCCAAACTTGCGCTAAATTTTGGCGAGGAAAAATGGGCATGGCCATTTTCAAAGGGGTCCCTTGTAACATATTCTGGTAAAAACATACCAATAGAACATACCAATTAAACCCAGAGGTCAAATACACGTCAGTTCATTCTGGCAAAGCTGCAGTAAAACCTGCTGTGTCACTGAGTTTAACCTACACTATGTTCCCTTAAATAATCACCAAGGGTGTGTCTCTCATGATGAAGCATTATTATGATTATACACAAATATTTATACTTTTCATACCTAAAGGTTCCCATAATGCACCACACCATCAGGAACTATGGAATCCCAACAAACTCAAAGAATAGAAATAATAGTCATGACTGGGATTTAGTGATTTGATCTTAAGATTTTTAAGTGGAAAATTCCGATAATGTATTAAAGTGTGAGCATAAATAAGAATATTGTGTTGTTGCCTGTTCTATATTGATTTTCCTTTCCTTGATAAAGCTCCATGAACACATTTCTTCTGTCTGTTCTCTTGACAAGTACGTAACTCTTAAAATTGGTCCAACTGCTGAACATACCTCAAGGTCAACAGTCGCTGAAGCGTTTTATAAGCATTAGCCAAAACGTTTAGGACACGTTGTTCTGCATGGTAGAACAAAGTGTTTACTGCCACGTATCACAGGTAATTGACAGACAGGTAATTGCTACCTTGTTTGAATTAACATGTAGTTAGTTTAGTTTGGAAACGGCAAATTACTTAATGAGGTTAAAGAGGCAACTCCCAGTAATTATATCAAACTGCGGTGTCTTAGTGAACAATGTAAATTTGTTGGTCATGACTGTGCAAAATAACAGAGTCAAAGACAGTACAGAAAGTAAAACATTGTGCATGCAAAAGAGAGCCATATATATTTTTTTTTGTTTGTTTTATGTCTGAGGATCCAATTGTCAGGCAAAAAGTCTGCACTTCCTTAACTTGCACGTACATAAAGCACATTAAGACACCCTTTTCCTTTCCTGGAAACTACGCTTTAATCCAAAACATGCTGGTGAAACGGGTTAGATCCACAACTTCAGCTGTGCAATGTGAAGAATGTGGAGAACTCTTCAAAAAGCCAATAAATGAAAATATGCCAAACTTCTGAGAATGCAGTTTCCCCCACACAATGCCCACTTATGATCCTCCTACGGCGCAGCAGGAGCGGTACAGGGCCTCTAACTGTGTGTGTATGTGTGACAGCATTAATGTGGCTGCATGTGTGTGTGTGTGTTCAGCCCCATATGACAGCATACATTTAAGCCAAAGAAACAACAAACCAGAGTTCCAGAGGTAACCTGTAATGTGCAATGGGAACGTGGGGTTTATCTGAGAATTAGTTCCACTTGCATCATTTCGGCAGTGGAACGGTTTTCTCTGTGAATGATGGGATGTAAAAAACAGAGGGATTACACCGAGCCTTACAAATGTGATCCAAATCCAACCCATAAATTTTAATTACGTTCACCGAATCCTCTGTTACTCTCTGAACATACCGTATTGCATTTTTCAGACTTTGCACACCTGTGTACATGTGTGAGCTTGGACAAAAATGGCACTTGGTCACCATGAGGCCTACTAGAGCTGGGTGATATGGCCAAAATCTATCCCGATATAGGTCATTTCATATAATATATCATAACGATATATATCACGATACAACATTTTGTCTGGTAATTCAATAAATAAATAGTCTACAGTATATGAAATAACCACATGGTAAAATCTATTTTTGTATACTCCTGTGTGAATTAATGCTGCAATCCATTGTACTCTGAACTCAGACCTCCGACACGGAAAATTTCAATGGAACGGCCATTCAAGTCGGAATTCCAAGTCGTAAACTCGCCAACATAAACACACCTGACATCACAGCAACATGGCGGCACACATACTTTATGTAGTGTTTGTGTTTTGAGATGTGCTGTAACAATGTTGTAGCTGCTATTTCCATTCAGTTGATTTGTGCTTGACAGAACTCTTTGCGATCATGCGTTACTAGTCTACTCTTCCCGTCTCTTTTATAACAGGGTTCCCGCAGATCCTTAAAATGCCATAAATTAGATTTTCAGAAATATTTCGCCACAGGATTTTCTAGTTGTTAATTCAAAGATGGGTACTTTATATGCGTTTCACTTCGCTAATGGCGCTGTGGTGAATGATGTAGGTTCTCTGAAGATGCTTGCGAAGCTCAGACACTTATATACTTATACACATACAAACATCAGTTTGCTGTGGGCGTCCGAGTCTTCCCCGAGCAGATACACTGGGACGCATTTAGATTGGAAGTATAAAAACCGACTCGGGATTATCGACTTCCGACTTGCAGTGGTTTGCAGCATACGGTATATACTTGACAAATGAAAAGTGTTGAGTATTTTCTCATTTTCAGAACTTGGGTGCAAAATGAGCATAAAGTTTTAAGTGAAATTTTAGAGAAAAAATAATAATTATAGGCCTAGCCTATATCGCGTTAAGTAAAATATATGCGATAAGACATTTTAATATCGTTGTGACGATATATATCGTCATATTGCCCAGCCCTAATGCCTACATAATGGAAACCAGTCAATGGTCAACAAAATCTTGCTTTCAAGGAGTGCTAGAGTTAAAAGTCAACTTTGTACAAACACCTACAACTAACAATATTAGTATAAATATCTAAATCCTCACCCAGTTTGATGTCCCCATCCAGCATGAGGAGGATGTTACCGGCCTTCAGGTCTCTGTGGATGATCTTCATGCTGTGGAGGTAGTCCAAAGCTTCCAGCATCTGGCGACAGACCACCTTAATCTGCGGCTCCGTCAGCCCGCGGTCCAACTCTGATAAGGGCAGGAAAGGCAGGAGATGGAGGGGTTAAATACGATGGTAGGAGAGTTGAGAAAACTAGCTGAGAGGGTTCAAAACCCATTGTGCACACCTCGCAGATTCCATATTCGGCGTACACACAATCATAAAACAAAGTCTTGAGGACAGATGTAGTGTGTGAACTCCGCCAGAGAAAACAGAAAAAAGGTAAACCCGTGATGATATCAATGAAGTCTCTCAGATAGAGTTGCTGGATAAGTAATCCCAGATCAGAAAAGCTTTCTCACATCCAAGCTAGTCCCTGCCCTGCAGACTTTATTCTACCGTGTCTGTGTTTGGTTAGCTGCAGTGGGGGTACAGACAGTTATGAGGATGTGGATTACCCAGTAAAAACAGACCGGGGGGTTTTCCCACACCGGAGGACTACACTATGTCTGACTGCTTTCTAGAGCATTCAGGGCCAGACTGATGAAGAGCGTACATGATCATATTCGGAGCAACAGTATTTGGATAAATGTTGGTTTTCTAGATTTTGTGATTCTTCAATGTATGGACCGGAGCTTTAAAACAAGAGCATAGATTGGCAGCACATCTTTGACTTTTTATCATGTCTAAACTTCCTTGAAGGGACAGGTGTAGTCTCAGCACCGCCGCAGGTGTGGAACTTGACTCTCGTGACAGGGAAGAAGGTGGAGTGCTTATGAAAACACACAGAGAGCAAAAAGAGAGAGAGGCCTACCTAGCATTGTGGCATCCACAGCACCTCCGGGGCAGAACTCGATCATGATCTGGGGAATGAAGGGGGAGAGGGGAGAATGGGTGAGGTTAAACTTGACCCAGCTTTGTGAATAATATACATGCACAACTCATATTTGTACAATTATTATATGGGCATCTTTTCAAATGTAAGTGACAAAATCTTAGATGATCATAGAACACCCTTAATCAACCACTTTCAGCTACCGCCCTTGGGGCAAAGGTACAGAGTCCTCTGTGCAAAGAAAAACATCTATTGCCATAGAGTATCTTAATCAGTAAGGACAGCTACTTTGTGAAGCCAGCCTGCTACACTCAGCACACAGCATTTTATATCTATTTATTTAACCTGGATTCAGTCCTCACCATCGAGTACCTGGTGCTTCTTTTAACGTAGCTTCTACTGTGTATTGTGTTTTTATATATAAATGTGTTTTAATGTGTCCTGTCTGGATGTGACACGTTGTTTTTTAAAAGCAGATTTTGCACATGCAAACCAAAGACAATTCTGCCTTTTGCATGCTAAAATTAATAATAATAATAATTAATAATAAAAGTATTTTCAATTCTATTCTAAAAAAAATACTGTTAATGAATTGATTTTGATTCTCTGACTAGAAACATTCAGCACTGATAGACCATAAAGATTTGGCACCTGAAGTTGAGAGTAATTTAGGAAGTGTGCGGCAGTAAAATGAGCTCGAGTTAATTAATAACATACATCGTAACACTCCAGAGGTCAAAACAACAACAAATTGGTAGTGCAACATTCCCAGTCATTCCTATTCACACTATTTTGGCAATTTATTTTTGGTAAAGCAAACCAGAGGAAAGAAGATGACATGTTAATATGATGTCATCAGTACCTGGAGAGCTCCCCCTGCTCTACTTTATTCAAATACTCTTTGACGTCTGTTGGTGAAAGTACTATAGAGTACACACTTTGGAAAGTGGACAGCTGGACTCAGACTAAAGTGTGTGATAAACAATCAGGCTGTAACTGTACACAGTTACTGGGAGACACGTATAAATACCAGTTCAGCAGTGAAGTAAAAACACACAGAGAGAGAGAGAGAGAGACAGAGAGAGAGAGAGAAATATTATGAGAACACCTCCCTAAATGGTGTCTTGGCCAACAGCAACTTCCAACAATTTCATTTCCTCTCCTTACATAGTCAGTCTCTCACACTCTGCCTGTCAGAAAAACCTCTAAATGTTCAAGTACAGTGGGACCAAAGAAAATAAAGACACCACATGTGATCATATTAATCCTATGCAGAACAGTTAATCTGGTTAAAGATCAACCCTAGGTGGTGTACGCAGGATACCTGCTGAGTGATGTCACTCTGATTTAATCATCGAGTCCTGCTTGCTATGACAACACTGTCAAAGAATCATCCTGGTACTGGACAGGGCGTGGAGTTTCAGTCCGGACAAAGCAATGAAGAGAATTATAAGTACAAAAGGTACAAAAACACCCCAGCAGGTACAGATGACTCTGTACGAGGAACTATGCATACCTCCATGCACGTGGAAAACTCCAAGATGAGGAATGTCAAGCCTGGCATGCAACTCTTCAGGTGAAACAAATGTGCTTTTGTTAAGTTCGGATGGACAAACCCTACTCGTTTTGTCACGTGTTATCAAGGATGTTTCACTTCGTCATGGTCTCTTGAAAGGACAGACAGCGGAAAGACGGTCTGGGCTGTGTGTTACACGCTCTGCTGCTCCCAGCCTTCATATCGCCTCACTGTATCACAATGAACTGCCTTCTGTTTTTAACCTCTGTTTCTCTTAACACAAACTAAGACATGACTTAAGCTCTATTAAAGCACTGAACACTTGGTTTAAAACTATTTTTCGTCTGTAACTTTGCCTGTAATTTGTCATTCTCAGTTGCAAATTAAAAAAAAGTTTAACACTCAAAAACTCTATCTGGATATTGTTTGTGTGTGGTTTCAGATTCGGATTCTTATGTTGTTCAATTTGGATATCTTGGTCTAGAAATACAGAAGGTGACATCACTTTTTTCCAACAACACCATGCCCACTTCAAACCAGCAAGAAGAGTGTAGAAAAAAAAAACACAAGATCAAGTTTGTTCGAGATTGTAAGTTTATGTTATTTATTTATGTTTTAAAAAGTACTATTGGCTGATATATCGTTATCCGATTAGATTTTGGTGGTCAAAAGGTCAAGGTCACTGTGACCTTACGTCCGTCCCATTCTCGTTATATCCAGGGTTGGAAATTAGCTGAAAGTGGCTGCTAGATTTACTTCACTCACCACCATCAGCCAAAAAAACAATGGTAATCTATGGAGTGGCTGGTAGATTTTGTAATCTATAAACCACAGTGGCTGGTGGACAAAAAAGTTAATGTCCAACACTGGTTATATCTCAGGAGCGCCTTGAGTGAATTTCTACAATTTTGGCAACGTCCAGTTGGTTGGCTAGTTCAAACAAATATGATTATCAGCTTCTAAAATCCATTATTGGTGAGATTATAGTCCATATCATACCCCATTTCTTACAGATTTTTTTCAAGGCCTTAAAATGAACATTTCCTGTACCTATTTATCGTGTACTTTGGATTCTTCCAGAAACTGCCAATTTGAGTCGCACCAGAAGTTGAAATTTAGATTAAAATTAGTATAGTATAGTTAAAAGGTGTTTTCAACAATATCTCCATGCAGCGCTGTAAATACTGATAAAACAATCTAGTTTTAAGCGCTTCCCCAGAGAGAGGTTTATTACACATCTCGGTACGAACTATTTCCCCATTCCTGCTCACCGCTAACCAAACATTATTTCTATTTCCCCTCTGTTTAAAAACTACCCCCCCTAAATGAAATGAGCTGCCCTTCAGTAGCAACACACTGTGCTGCCCAACCTAAACAGCTGTACATTACACCACTGAGTCACAAGCAACTGGTTTGTGTCTCCGTCAGTGTCTCTGTAGCCAGATTTTCTCTTCCTGCTTGAAACAATTCTGGATGACATGTTGTGCTGTGGTGAAGAATGTGCCCCGACCGGTCAAGCTACATGCAAAGCATACCTACTATGGGCTGAACACATGCAGACACAAGCTTAACCTAAGACCCAAAAACCAATGTGCCTGATTTTTCTTTTGAGACAAGCTGAACCAAATTAGACACAGCCTACAAAATCCAAAAAAAAGCTTTAAAAAACGGAGCAGGCCTCGCTGACATTGCAGTATTCCTGCGACTCACAGCTCTGTACTGTCACAGTGATTTCCCACCTCATTCAGCCAAAATATAAATGATTTAAAAGGCTATTTGCCAACAATGACCTGCTTAGAAACTGCAATAATAAAGAAAGAAATATGAGCATATAAACCGTGACACACTGTTAAACTTTGTCACTCTATGAACATGACTAATGCTTCTGTGTACATGAGGCGGTGCCAAAAAAGACTCAACATACCGACTTCTATTGATTTGCTTTCCAGTGTCATCATAAGAAATCTCCAAGCAACCACAGACGGTGACATTATGTACTGTAGACCTCACTGTATGCAAATCATGGCAAACGTATAATAACATTAAAACATATTGTCCTTTCTCACTGTGTTACAGCGAGATCCCACTCGTCTCTACCTACTTTGTATAGAATTATTTTGAAGAGCCTTAAGTTTGACAGAGTCTGGGAACACAATACACAAGAAAAGATGTTTCCCATCATTCTATATTTAAAGGTTCAGATGAATAGATATTTGGCTCTGATTTGAAACTTATCTAAAAGTTCATCTATTGTGATACTTTACTTCCTTCATTAGACATTTCTGCTCGAGCTCTACTCTGATTCCCCAAAATGACAAAAAAAAAGAGCACATTTTTCCCTTGCCTCTAGTGTTATCTAGCCACGCAGACAATTGTGTGGAGTTTTGCCCAAATACTATAGAGGCAGATGGAATTTTGTTTATGGTGCTCAAAGCATGGAGAATATACACGTATCCCCATTACGTTTTTACTAGGGCTGTCAAAGTTAACGGGATAATAACGCATTAACGCAATTTGGGTAGATGGCTCCGTTTTAAAGCTAAAGTGAAGATACTGGCATCATATGAAAATAGAAAAACCTAAGGAATCCAATGGTACCAACCATGTCATACTAGCTAGCAAAGGAGGCTTAATAATGCCCCAAACTTTCGGTAAATTTTGACGAGGAAAAACTGGCATGGCCATGTTATGATTTGAGCATATTTTCTTATGCTAAATGCAGTACCTGTGAGGGCTTCTGGAAAATATTTGTCATTGTTTTGTGTTGTTAGCTGAATTCCAATAATAAATATATACATACACTTGCATAAGGCAATCATATTTGCCCACTTCCGTATTGATAAGAGTATTAAATACTTAACAAATCTCCCTTTAAGGTACATTTTGAGCAGATAAAAAATGTGCATATTTTAATCGATTTACAGCCCTAGTTTTTACATTACGTATTTTAGATACTGTCTACTGGAGAAATAGTCCCTATGGATTCTATTAGCATTTGGATGGAAGCATAGATATCGCAAAATAAAACTTAGTGTGTTTTTTTGTCATTTGGCTAAACAAACCCTTTAATCAGACAGGCTTAACTATGCTTCTAAATGCTGAGTGTAAGTTCTCCTCTGTGTTTATTGTCTCTCCTTTTCATCTGTTTATCTGTTCTCTTTCTCTCACTGTTCGTTCTTCTCAGTGTGCTGATGTCAGCAGTCTCGTCCCCATGTTAAAGGCCCTCTTTTTCTCACGCTGTGGGCCTGGCTGCCCCTCTAGCCTCAAGACCAGATTGTTCCTGAACGGGAACAAACAGCCCTTCTCTCACTGTCTCTCTCTCTCTTTCTTCCTCTATCCCTCTCTTACTCAGTAGAAAGCAGAACGGGTGGGTCGGTACTGGAATGCATCATCTCACCCCTGCCCAGTCCACCCAACCGGAGGTTACTGAGGCCTGACCACCAACCACGGCTAATTGTTGAGATCCTTTGGCCTCAGACACACTCATAGCAATGATGTGCAGAGATTGTTATTCTGCTGCTGGTCGGATGCTCATATGTCCATTTTATCCACTGTGAGTTTCTATACTAAACCAGAAAAGTTGGTTGCTATTAGAATACAGGCTGAATAACAGATCATGAATTATTATGTGTACAATCTAAAAGAAACCATTAGTATCTGAGCACAGCTTGGAAGTGAGATAGTAAAGGTTGACAGTCTGAAGCCACAGACACACACAGGAAGCCTGTGGTATAAATGCAGCAGGAAGGGATGTTTGCACATTTTACTTTTCAGCACAAACTAACACAATCTGACAGTCAGGCTTTGACTGATGGAGGACGTTCACCTTCCACACTCAGGAATTCCAGCTATGGCCGACACAAACACGACTAGCTCTGCTCTGGGGCTGTGGCATAGCATGTGTGTGTGTGTTCGTGTACATGTGTGTGTGTATAGGCAGAGACGGGTCATAACTAGATGGTTTGTCATGTTTGAAATGTGTGATGTTTGTGTTGTACTCAAGAATTTGAAGTGTTTCTCGAGTTTGTCAGTGTTGGTCATGTTTTGCTGGACTGAAAGTTATAATCCGTAAGATTTTCCCGAATCTAATCCCATTTTTGTTGCCATTATGTTCAGCGTTTTTTTGTGCAAGTAGTGGACATCCGGAGTGAACAAACCGAACACACTACTGCTGCTACTTCACAATCAAAGCACTCAACTTGCGAAATATGGGGTGGCTTTAGTCTTGAAGCAGTCACAGGAAAGTATTCAGGACTGTTCATCAGAAATACATCTATAAAACAAGATCATTTTTGCCATTTTTTTGTCAGTGGTAGGGCTGCACAATTAGTCGCAATTTTATTGAAATCACAATATGGCCGACTGCAATTTTGAAATATGGAGGCGCGATATTTTTTAAAAGGCAAAATGTGTGTCAAAATACCTTTTTAAATTAAATATTATGGTGCTGCAGATATGTCCTGGCCTACACATCATGTTTTACAGACTTAAAGGGTACAGATCCCTGCAAATTCTTCAATGAAAATGAGCATAACAATGTAAAAATGATCACTCCCTCTAATATCGCAAATCATATCGCAATATCAGTCAAAATCGTCCAGCCCTAGTCGGTGGCTCATTTTCCATTTTTGCAAGGGAGTACAAGAAGAAAAATCTGCAGCCACAAGGAGCTGTTAGACACAGGTCTCCACTTCTCAGCAAGGTGACTAACTTCACGGTGCCCTGCTGTTGTGTTAAAGACTACTCACGCTGTGCACGGCATGGAATCAGATTATAGCTATTATTGACTGACTTCTTTATTAAAACAACGTGAGCTTGTTTGGCAGAGCTGTAAACAGATATGGCTCTTGCTGTAATTTCTGACAAAGTATCTGCACAAAGAGTGCTGTCGTACTAAACCGCACTTGCTGTTACCACGGGAACCACAGGTGTGCCAGGGCTGAAATCTTACATCTTTCAACTTTAACAATGTACTTAACAACTCAGGCTGGTCTCATACACTGTTCATAGCTATACCTACGAAAAGTAAAGCACTGTAATTCATGTGTATCACACAAAATAAATTTGTGTGTAATTCACGCAATCGTGAACCAGGAAATATAAATAGCGGCTAATGCAGCATAAGGAGGTCGGGGTGGATGTGTGCGTGAAAAAACACACCAGACTTTCACCCAGGAAACTGGTGTTCATTTCCTGTGTGAAACCATAAGTCAGCATTGATCTATTTGTCATGTAACTTACATACTTAAGTAACGCCACTTCCAGTGTTATTCTATGCCAAATCACAATATTTTCCTAAACCTAACTAAGTAGTTTTATTGTCTAAACCTAACCAAGTGGTTTCCTGTGAAGACAGAAGTTTATTTTGAAAAGACTGTATGTATGCAACGAGCGGAAATTGACACGTGTTGCTGAAACATTCGTAGGAAAACGAACGAAAAGGGAGGAATAACTTTTTCATGCATGAGAATATGTTGAACAATTACTATTGTTGTAATAACTGAAGGGAGAATACTGTAAAACAAAAGAGCTGTTAAATCTAAACTCTAAATCTTACATTTATAATCCACTACACACAACTATTCTTAGCCTTAACGCTGCCTTGTAATTCCTCAGATATTCAAGGTCGTGCCCCAGCATGAGGTCACTATTATTTTTCTTGGCCCGATAGACTGGGAGATTACAGAGGGAGTTGAACACTTGACCCAGTGAGCGAGTGCAGCAAGGGAACATAACTCGAGAGCAGAAAACACTGAACTGAAATCAATCTTCATTCTTGCTGTAACATCAGGGTGAGGATTGGGTCATTTCTGATGTATTACGTCACCCTGGGGGGGGTCTCCTGTCATCCCCATTTAGGCAATCCGCTTTTCTTATCTTTATTATTCAACAGAGCTTTCATATGTAGGAGAAATATACTCTGGATGAGATACTGTTGCACTAAAAACAACAAGGCAGTCACAGACTGAAATGAAACATCCCATGAGCCTGCCAACATGGTTAAAAGATCTGTTTTTCTACTTCCCCGCTGATTTCAGGTTTGTGTGTTGTGGCTCTGTTTGGAAAAGGTTGCAAAGAAAACTTGGTGGACGGAGACAGAAACTCCTCGACACAGTGGAAAGGATATATCTAGTGAGGAGGGTATCAGTGTGGACAGCAGATAAGGTCCCTTTGGTACATTATGCACCAGTCTAATACACCAGCAGCCTTGACCTCAGTGTTCCCACGCAGCAGCATACTTCTAAACTAAGTTTAAGTGCTAAAATGTGCAAACACGGTGATCAGTGTGGGCGTTTCATATTTTTTTTCAGAGAAGGAAAGGTGAAACCGGAAGAGAAAAGTGTTGAAAAGTTTGTGGTTTACACTTACAACTAATTGTCTTAAACCAGATTCCTGTGTTACCTACCCACAGTTTGTTGTCATGGTAAAATGCATCAAGCAGCTTGACGATGTAGCGGTGGTCACATTTAGCCAGGATGTCGATCTCAACGATGTAGTCCTCCAGCTCCTCCTCACATTTTGTCTCGATCACTTTGGCCGCAGCCAGAGCTCCCGTGTCCTTGCTCCTGGCCTGAAGAGACACAGAAACACAACATTCAATTCAACATGCACGAGTAACGACAGGCCTGTTTGATTGATTCTTATTTACTCTGCAAAAGTAAATAAAGGATGGTTTTTTTCAGTGTGATAATCCTATGAATTCAAGAGTTTCACGTCACCAGAGAGGGCGTTTTCTATCACTAAAACTTTCACGATAAATATGAATAGCGGGGGGAGATACAGGGTGTGGCTGTGTGATAGAACGGGGGTGTGAAGAAAATGGATCACGCTGTTACTTAACATTTCCGCCTGCAATTTTTTAAGTAAAAGGTGGAAAATATCAAAATCAAAACTATCCTATCACTCTGCCAGCCGCCAAAAGGGAAGCCAAAAGGGAACCCGAAACATCAAGAAACGCAGGAGTGCAATTAAAATGTTGACTAACTAACATTTAGAGACAAAACAGGAAAGGAAACACCACACCCTCCCTGAGCAACTGGGGGAAAAAAAAAAAGAAGAACCACAAAAGCGTCAAGTGTCAGTGTGGCTAAACTAAGACACACACACACAGACATTGGATTCCTAGCAATACTGAGTAATAAAGGGAAGCAAACGTAAACATGAGGAGATTGTTCAGTGCCTTTCTGGAAAGCATCAAAACACCCAAACCATAGGGTGACTCAGGGTGAAGCACAAGGCGCCAAACATGATGTTCATCCTTGTGTAAGAGACAAAAGCTGACTGATGGGACTTTGTGGGTAAACGAGACATAAATGTGAGCCTGCAGACAAAACCACACCTTAAGTGTGGTGATTGCAAAAGCACGACCGGAGACGAGACTCGGAGACAACTTAAAATAGAGTTGAAAACAGAGGTGGTGATCCATGCTGCACCATCGTTAGGAACCTCCAACAATGTCGCATCATATGAACTGACTAAAGACGATTCCACCAAAGTATCTATACTGTAAATGTTTCATAGACAATTACACAGTTGCATCACTCTAGAAAGTAGGGCAGTGTATTGGCAAGAATCTGGCGATACGGTACGCATCATGATACAGGGGTTACGATTCAATATGTAAGGGATAATGTACAGCGAGCCGGTCATTGTTCTGAAAGAAACCCTGACAGGGCGATGCCGCACGCGAAGTGGAGGGGTCTCTCATCGTGCTGAAGGGGTTTCTTTCACAACAATGACCCGCTAGCTGTACATTAGACTGTAGAACGCCGTGTTTGACCAATCAGAATTGAGTATTCAACACAGCCGTGTAATAAATTGCGTTATATTGCGATACTGTGAGCAAGGTGATATATTGCGATTTTTTTTTCAATTTAATTTAAGAAAAACTGTCTTAGTATAAAGAACACACCACCATATGTATAAAATCTGAATTTTTTTATGCAATCGGAACAGTGGGCTCATTTGCATTTATCCCAGTCTCTGTAACATCCTACATCATAGCATTTCTTTGAAAGGGCACATATATTTGCAAATGAAATAAAGTATTGACTGATTTCATATTTGCATGTAAACTATTAATTTAAAAACAGATAGTGTTTTTGAGAATTGTGATACTCAATATTTTTTTACACCCCCTACTAGAAAGAGAAGCTAGAAGCACCTGAAGGTTAATGCAACAGGTTGTTAAGTGATCAAAAGGAACAATAATGAGTGTGTGAAAGTTGGTGCATGAATGAGAAAATATGTCTCGACAGTGATATGTCACGGTGACAAATGGAGGAGTGCATGTGCACGTGTCCAGCCAGTGACCTGCAGAAACATGACAGACTAAACAGCTCGGTGGGGGTCTGATGTCTCCACGCTTTAACAGGGGCTGTGGGAAAACATCTGAACAAACAGAACAGGCTCGCTGCCTGCAACACACGCTCTTTAACTCATCCCGGTTCGCCGTGACTATGTGTGTGTGTGTGTGTGTGTGTGTGTTTGTCAAACAGAGCTCCAGAGGAGCCGAGCCGCCTCCGCACCAGGGTAACCCACAGTGTGAGTCAACAGGACATCTCCTACTGCCATCAAACCATCAGTCAGTCGGTTAACAAGCCTCGACAGTAAACGCGGAGACACCAGAAACTTTCACTCCTCTGTTAACATCTCAGCTCTCTGCTATTCGCTCCCCTCCCGCTCCAACACGGTCGTGTATTATAAACCTACTGTATGTTTGTTGGAGTTCTGCCATCTCGGTCAAAGAAAAAGCTCTATACATACTTCAAATGTATCTTTAAAAGACACTTAATATATAACACTGCCATAATCAGTTTCATACATTCGCACAATGGAGACTGAAACGTTTATTGTAACGAGTAGGGTTGTAACAATACATCAATGTGGATCAATGTATTGATTCAATGATCAACGATCCAATATCATCGATGCAACGTGAACACATCGATATATATATATATAGTCATCTTTAAGATATGCCTTTATTTTGAAATTCCCATGCACCTCCTTCCTAAACATTCAAACAGTGCTTAAACATGAGAAATGCGGCACTCTTATAATGAACAGGAGGTCTGCTATTTTTCTTATTAAAAAACAAACATTATTTTTTCATTTAAAAGTTCAGTTATTAACTTGTCAAATCATATTTTTGTTGCTTTTTGATAGTTGATATAAATGTAATTGATTGTGTTAAATAGGCATATGATATCGTCGCATATCGATCACAGGCCCCTGAATTGAATCAAAATCGTATCGTGGCAGACTTTATGATATCAGCAAATATCGTATCGGTGTCCAAAGAATCAATATAATATCGTATTGTGAGGAATTTCATCACGATTTATACCCCTACTAACAAGACTAGCTATATTAAAGCTGCCATGTTATCTGTCCCAGAACTGTAACTACTGTCTGTGCATCTCTCCACGAAACAAATGCCATCCTCATAATTTCCTCCTCTTGTGTCTCTCATTATGTGTCAGATTTACCGACCAATAAAATGATGGCTGACTTACTGTACATCTGAACAAGTAGGAGTATTGTAATGTTGAATCTGGGGGTTTACATCACCATTATTTCCAGTGGAACACTGGCTTCACAGAAAACACAGAGATATGAATGTCTGCCACCACATCAAAATGTTGTGAACAAGTGAGAGTTGTTTCGACACCAGTACCAGAAATGCCTCAGATGCAGCCTAAAATGCTGGATCAAGAATCGGCGAGTACACGAGTCTATGCACCGATCGGCTATCACATCGTCATATCATCTATCAGCTCAATTACACTACACAGGTACAACAACACTTCCATCATGGATTTCAGATGCAGCGATCACTTTTCTGGAGGTGATGATGGAAGTAGCTAACAATTTCTCTTCTCTGTCATCTCTGTTGAGAATTGCACATGCGCAGTACCGATAGGGCAGGTGCTAGTGGAGAATGTAACATTAGCCAGAGCTAACATTATTTTACACTGGAAAATCCCACCACTACCAGTGACGTGTTTTTAACACACTGGTATCAGATCGGTACTCGGTATCGGCCCAAGTTCAGATATCGGTATCGGGAAGGAAAAAATGGTATCGGAACATCTCTAACAGATGTTATCAACTTTTTGTCATGCTCAGCAATACGTGTGAACAAATATAAACATAGTCTTAACTTTTTCAACAACCAATCCCCCTTAACCGGCTTTCACAAGGGCATTCACACACAAACACACACACCTTTACATCTCAGTGGGAACAAAGCTGAGGAATGTGACTCTGGCCTTCAGATGGTTGGGGGAGTGGACAAAGAGGGTAGACTGAGAGAACAGCCTCGTGCCTCATTTATGTGGTGCTTTTTTTGCGTGGCGCGGGGGAACGTATTGCGTCAAGGGTCCTCAAGTATAGTATGCAAACATAAGTGTTTGATTACGTGTGCACCGTACCAAGTGTATACACCGCACAGGGAGGAAATTACACTGAAACGCCTCATTGTGTCTCACATGGGACCTCCTGACTTCCTACAAGCTAGTCTGACATCAATGCACAAGTGTGTGTATATGTTTGAGCGTGCTTCGGTATGTACACAAGAGAGAAGTGATTGGAGGAGGAGGCATCATCTGCTTTAATCGGAACAACCGTGAAAAGACCAGCAGCAGCCACTCCCATCAAATACAAGTTCCTGTCCAACTGACTGACGGGTCAGATTAGTGACATTTAAGGGTCATTTCTTCAATGTTTTCTGCCATTGTTGTTGAGGTTTGTTCAGGGCCAACCGTATTTCTCATCCGGACATAGTAGCCCCACTTTTCAAACCCTGTCTCCCACAAAATTATGTTACAACTAAACTGCATAACCAAAATAAGTTTTGATGGAAACGTATTTTCTCCCAGATTACGGTCACAGTTTTAAACACACGGCACACGAACACCAGTCTCCTGGGGGAAAGTCCGGTGCTTTTTGGACCCATCCACCTCCCCTCCCGCCTGCCCAACTGTAGTGGACTTTCTCACTTGTTATACCCGTTATTATTCAATAACGTAACATATTTTCATTCACGGTCGCTCCATATACCACGTCACCTTCTCTGTGTGTCGCTCGTTGTACTGCGTCACTCGTTGCGGCCGTCCGCAGACTTACAAAGGTATTTGTGATACGTTAAAGACAAATGTAATCCACGACAAAATACGTTTCCTTCCAAACATAATTGAGAATGCAATTTAGTTGTATGGGAACATCATTTTTAGGAGACAGAGCTGCAACTTTCAGGTGCTTATTGCATTCTTGTCCGACTCTGAAACCAGGAGTTGATGATGCATCTTTACACCGTCTTTCAGGGATTATAATAGTAAAACTACATTTTTTTTTTAGTTAATATGATATCTCATACAACAAGAATCAGATTTTTGCAATAAATTAGAGGGATAATGTGTTTTTTGTGCTTTTAACATACTAGGATGCTGTAATTTGAAGCAAATTCTCCACACTTTTACAACTACGACTGCCACACGACCCGTCTGAGGAAAGCTGAAAATATGCTTCTCCAAAGATGCACGCAAACGTCTCTGCAAACCTACGCATAGAGGGGTGTTATGGGTAACCGTAGAGGAGCCGACGTGCACAGTCGCCCCTTCAAAATGTCAACGCCACGTTGATTGGTTGATTCAACTCTGGTGGGGAGTTCAAAATGGGAACGAAAAAGAAAAATTCAATGTCATACAAGTACATACAAGTACAAAAGAAAGGTTTGCAAGCGATAATTCCATTTTTAGAGGGATTACAGGAGTTGTTACCAGTTGGCCCAGGGGGCACCTACATCATTCTCAATTTGTCTGACAAAATGAAGTGACAAGAAAACAAAAGAAAACAACACACAGAGACGGCAGATGTCAGCGAGTTATACAGAAAAACACTCTAAATAATTACATAATAACCGTTCACAGCCACAGAACTGAATACAGTTAACTACATACTGTAGCTGCTGTAGCCATCCCATGAGAAAACAACGCTTCACTGACTCTCCACTCTCTCCAACTCTCCTCCAGAGGACAACAACAGTCTTTGGCTCTGTTTGGGGTCTGGTTTCCATGGAGATCAGAAGGACTCATTTCTCGCTCTCACTCGCTCTCTTCCTGGCCGTTTTCCCGTTCATTAGTGACTTGGATTTCAGGTAGGTTAAGTGCAAAAGGATTACCTAGAGGACCGAACCTGGCAGAAAAACAGACACCCTCGCGCTCTTCAACAAATTGCCTAAAAAGACCAAAATGTTAAAATGCCATTGTACATCAAGTCCTTTTTTAATGTGGCTGACTGTAGCAAATTACTCTATATGATTTGTTATTAGACCACATGCAAGCAAAAGAGTAAAAAGACTAAAAGACCTATAGAGACAATTACAGCAAAATGACTGTAAAATCAGAAAAGTACAAGTACATATCAACCGACTTCAACCTAAATGCTAAAATGTTTTCTTTTATCTCGCAGTGTGACAGGACATATTTAACCTCTAAATAAACACAATGGAAAAACAAATAAAGATTGTAGTTATCGGGACAAAAATAACAATGGAAGTCCACCAATAATTTGCACTTCACTGCTATTTAGATGAAAAAATTAAAGAGATTTGTAAGGGTGGGGGGAAAAATCAGTCTTAAAAGATAGAGTGAAGATACTGGTATCATATGAAACTAGAAAACCTAAGGAATCAATTGGTACCGTCGAGGAGAAGGAAAGTTAAGCAAAAGTTTGACGAGGAAAAACCGGCATGGCCATTTTCAAATTATTTCAGATGTTGACAAACTGCATAATTTGCAGTTGAAAAAAGGTAATAAATCGCTATATATCTTATCACAATACTCCGCATATCGCAAAATGTTTAAAATCGCAATAAGATTGTATCGTGATATTGTATCATGGGGCCTCTGGTGATTCCCACCCCTTGAGATTTATACCCAACACCTTCATTTTTTTCTGCTTTTTTTTCTATTTTCATGATGCTTTTCTCTCAACCATCCATCCGTTTGCATTTTTTGCCATATACCCGTGTATAATCTCGCTTTTTTCCATCTTGTTTTTCTTGTTTTCAATCCTCTTACTGCAACATATGTCCTTCTCACCTCTCTACCCTCGTGCCTCATCATTCATTGTCTGCATGCCACACTGCACATCTTTTGTCTCCCTCCCCAAATTTGTCTGTCATCCCTGCATGTATATCTTCCCCTCGTCTGTCATGTATATTATTTATCCATCTGTTTTCAGTAACAGTCTGTCTGAAGGCCACAATCCATGACCGGGAAACACAGCGCAAGCTGCTGCTCAAGAAGAGCTTTAGAGAAAGCAGATGTCACTGACCCATGTGTTCGCATACAAACATACTGTATGTGCTGGCAGACTAAGCAAACACACACACACACATAAAAGCACACACTCCCAGCATTGTGTGTCATTTGGTATTCAGACACACGGTCTTTTAAAAAATGGATCAAGCTGGGAATAACAATGTTTAATACGGTGTTGACTGAGACATTAATCGTTACTGTGGGTGTGTTGGCTTAAAAGTATAGCGCTGGATCAAACTCAAAATGGAACAGAAGTTTTAAGCCTGTAAAAAACCTGAAATGAAACTTAACATCATTTTTTTTTTAACTTTTATAACAAATAAGGAGTATTCGCCCCATTTCGACTGTAGGCTGAAAAGAATGGGGAATAGTTAATGGACCAGACGACCTCTTGTAACCGATAACACAGAACTTCCCCTGGGGTCAGCCACCTCCAGGTTGATGAACATACCACATGCTGACGTGTAATTTCGGCTTGCATACGCTGTTATAGTTTCTAAAAACGCACACACACACAAGTCCCATCATGGGAATGTGTGTGTGTTAGACCTTTGCCCCGTCATAAACCTGTAACCCTGCCCCTCCTCTGTAGGCTCTCCCCATGTGTCTGCCAACAGGAATGTGGTTCTCTCTGCTCCTACACAGTGACGGCAGCTATTAAAACCTCACTTATGACAGCAGACGCCCGTGGAAGTGATGATCTCTCAATCAGAGGAACAAGGTGCACAAGTGATGCATGTTAACAGCTACAACTGATTTGTTTTACAACAAAAGTTGGACAAGTATCTAAAAAGTGTTTTTTTGAGGGGGGTCTATAACAACTGTGTCAGAGAAGTGGCATACTGTGAACAACTTGAGCAAGGGACAATAGAAAGTCATTAAAAAAAATACTTTTTAGAAAACATCCTGAACATAATTTCCTCTGTGGAGGGGGGGACATGCCTCACTGACTTTTACAGTTTCAGTTTGAGTCATTCACTAAAAGACCATTTCTCGGTGGAGGTTGTTGTGGCTGTACGCAGCTCTTGATGGACTCCTGCAGACACTATTCAGGGCTGAAAAAAGTCCCCCCCAACTCCTCTGCATTTTTTGGGTAAAAAGGAATCATTTAACAGTTTTTATTTTATAGATATTCTCCTAAAAATACACTAGGACTGTGTATACATAAATTAAAAAAAAATATTTATGTAACAATAAATAAATATATAACATTTATATATTACTTATATCACCCTGAAATCAGCACTTATTAACTAGAAAAAACAGCATGCCCCATTTACTTCTTTGTGTTCATGCCTCAAATTGTTTTACAAGACATGCTGTGTTTTGATTGTTTCTAAAATATAAATGTTACAGTGTAAAGTATATCAAGAAAAAAGTGCTATACCAGTGGCAAAAGTCCAAAAACAAGTTTCATATGTAAACATCCACACTGATGGCAGCAAAAGCAGGCGTTCATGCAAGTGGCTACACATGGATGTCACAATATTTTTATAGCAACATGGGGTTTTCTCCCAAGTGACTGACTACCTTTTTTTTTTTTTTTTTTTTAAAAGGAAAAGCAACCAGAATACCATGTTAGGGCTGTTGTGAGAAGAGGTACCCTAAAGTAGATTTAGACTTTTTTTGTCTCACCAGTGGTCTGTTTTTGAGGGTTAGGGTTGTATTTGTTAACAAACTAAAGAGTTCAGTTGTTTTAAAGAGGACCTATTGTGCTTATTTTCAGGTTCATACTTGTTTTTAGGATTTCTACTAAAACATGTTTATATGCTTTAATGTTCAAAAAACACTTTATTTTTCTCACACCGGCTGTGCTACAGCACGTCTTTCCCCCTCTGTCTGAAACGCTCCGTTTGAGCTCAGGCCCCGCCCCCTCTCGAAAACCCCAGTCTGCTCTGATTGGTCAGTTGGCCCACTGTTGTGATTGGTTAACCGAACTAAACTCTTCTGACTCCGCTCCAGCTCCGCTCTAACTAGCTTTGTTTGAGGGCGTGCCAAACTAGCCGCTAGGCAGGTTTTATGCAAATGTATTACTTGGTGACATCACCACGTTACGGAAGAAAAGGCAGGACTTCATTCAAGGTGTTTCAGACAGTTCAGGAGCAGTGTTTATGTGGGAGAAAGTAACTCCCTTAGACCTGGACTTTGGGCTTTGTAACTATGCAGGCATTTTATATGCACAAAAAAACCTATAAAAACGCACTAAAGGAAAGGGAAAAGCACAAAAGCGTAATAGGTCCCCTTTAAGTGAGAACGATCTTTGTTTACTCAAAACCTACTGCGCAGGAAAGTGACTAAAACACGTATGACTAATAGACAAAGACAACGTAATGCATGAGAGTGTGGCTTCTAGCAAATCACGCAACAAGATTCTTCCTCTCTTGCACAACCGGCTGACTGCAAGAAAGCATGAATGTACGCATTCACTGGGCGAGAAGCACATAACCGACACCCAAAGAGAGAGAGAGCAATGAGTCTTTGCAGGATGTGAAAGTGTTGATCAACACTGCAAAAAAGAGCCCATTTTTGAAACCTTGACGTGAAGGTACAAAGTGGAAGTACAAAGCAGGTCAGTGAGGCAGGAAATCATGATAATGCTTCAAAGAGCCTTCAAAGAAAAATAGCCCACGCTTACACTGCTTTCTTCAAATCACTCATACTCATGCACGGCCTTGCAACACATTTCAAAAGCATGAATCTCATGACGGATGGGATCCACTTCCTTACAGAACAACATACAAGGAACAACAGACTGGAGGGTTAGAGCGTGCCTTAAACAAAAGCTTAAGACAGGTTTTGCAAGATGCCAGCTTGTTCAGTGTAACTCTATCTAGAACTGATCTGAAAAAGCTTCAAGTGGATGGCACGCAATAGGCTTCAATGTTAAATTCAAACGGAGGGGAAATCAAAAACATTAAAGTGAAGCGAAAAACGTCAAGACAAAAAACTTTACATAATATCCAACCAAGTCTCTGAGAGTAAGTAGAGGTATATGGCTACTGTAAGTGGGTTATTCTGCTTCTTGCATTCATTCTAACATTTCCTGATGGACTGGCTCGACGAGACAAATAAATCAGTATCTCCAGGTTGTCACAGGCCCATTAACTACCAGCATATATGGATATAAGGATGTAGGAACACAGAGGAGGCTTTCTGTAAAGTGCCAGTAACAAAGTCATCGCGAGGACTCCCAGCATGCTGAGCCCACGCCCACTCAACAGGGCTCCTATCAGTCGCTGTGGGCCCAGCTGGTCCCTGAGATTAGACCCAGAGTCTGACGACGAGGGTCTCACTGAAGGCACTCCAACGTACGTCTTCGTGGCACTGCCATATTCTAAATTATGACAGACTGTGGCATTTCACATAAACCTTGTGGCTTTCCCTTGCAAAGAGGATGTTGCAGCCTGTGCCCCCTCCCCCCTCACTGATGACACCCAGTGTGTTTCTCTTTCACTTGTGTGAAGAGGATAATCATGTTTTGAAGGGATTCTTCCATAAGCCTTTCACTTGTTCCACCATCTGTCAATGCAAGTCACACCAGCACAACACTTATCCTTTTTTTTGTGCCATAAAGCAATCCAGGTTTCCTGCAACATCTGGCCTGGTGGTAAATATCTTGAGAGGCCCAAGAAACCAGACGTGTTCTGAAATTACTTCTTATACAAACACCTAATATGTATGAATAAATATTGTGGATTGCCTTTTTTGAAAGCCTTGAGTTCGGCATTTTGGCCGTCACGTCACCATCTTGGTTTCTTGTGACATGAGAGGGTGGACAACCAAACTCTGCATAAGACATTTTCAGATGACTAAAAATGTTATAATTAACTTTCATGAACTAAAAACACACTGTGAAAGGGTTAAAGTTGTAAGACGAAAATGCGGACAACTCCCAACAATGGACAATGTCGTTACAAGGTAGCCACGTCCTAAAGCATAAAGTGCTTTATGGTCTATTTGACTCTAAATGAACATCATGCTGTATTGAAGAAGACTTGAAACTAGCGATTGAGACCATAAACTCATTTTTATAATGTTTACTGAGGTAATAAATCAAGTGAGAATTAGAGTAATTTTCTCATAGACTTCTATACAATCAGACTTCTTTATGTAACCAGAGGAGTCGCCCCCTGCTGGCTATTAGAAAGAATGCAAGTTTAAAGCACGTCCGCACTTTTCAGACCCGCAGGTAGCCCACTGACGGAAAGTGACAACAGATAACGCTATTAAAAGCGAAACATATTGTGCCCTAAACCCACTGCTGCACAGTGTATTGGCTATCTAACCTATTATCTTTTCCTTTTACAACCCTGTATTAAAAGTTTGTTTTCACTTCAAGGATCATGGATGGATGGATGGACAACACCATGCCACTCGCAGTTCACACTCTTTGACTCCAAAAGTGTTTTCCCATCTTTGAGATTGTGCACACAAGCCACGTTGTTGTTCACGAAACAACTGAAATGCTATTTAAACACATCTTGATCAAGAGTAATGCCATACTTCAACACAAACATGTCCTCTACCGCAGTTTAAGTTCACTGTCCTTTACATCACAGACCAACAGAGATAAGAGTGGGCTAATCCCACAGTGGGAATTTGACAGAGCGCCAATTTACAACCTGCTTGTGTCTATGGAAACATTTTACCAGCTGCAGCAGCAGCAGGGCAATGTGCTCAGCGGCACGTGGCCCATTAATTAGTGAGGGGAACCATACAACTCCTCTGTTTCATGCTTCACTGGCAGCCGCACACACCGTCACACACTCTTTCCAACAAGTGCAAGCATGCATAGAGCAGACAGATGCGTAGAAAACATCCTATGACACACTGGGAGGACAGGAACTGAGACATTCTCTTGTTATGACTTTAACTATGAGAGAGACGCAAGTGGTCATGATGACAGTGAAGACCCTGCACAAAGACAAAGTTTGCACAACATGGTGCAACATTTCGAGCTGTATGTCAAGGTCTTACACCATAAATCTAGAAGTAGCACCAACTGCACTTCAAAAAAACACTGATTATGCCATGTATCTGTTACATGTTCACATAAAGCCAAACTCCAACAGCCTTTAGTAAAGTTAAAACGTTGTTAGACCACCACAGAGGAGTGCCAGCATGTCAAAAACTGCAAACAATGCTCAACAAATCATAGAGGAGTGCCAGCATGTACAAAAAACTGCAAACAATGCTCTGTTAACACACTGCATCATGTCTTTCTATACTGTACGGCACCACCACCACACTGATGGTGAACAGTGATACTGTAACCTTGTGACAAAGAGAACTTGAGAATGTCAACAACAGCTTGTTTGTGTACATGTGGTTCCTTCTGTGAGGCTCTTACACCACGACGACCCTACATTTCAAAATTAATACTCTGCATTTGTTTATTTTGTCGCATTATATGTTAAGGTGCTTAATTAAAAACATTTTTAGCAAGGTTGTTGTTTTTAATTAAGTTGGTTTATTTTGCCGTGAGACAGCCCTTTCCGATGGGGAACTAAAGCCGTTATCTATGGTCTCTCCAAAGCAACCAGACTCCACTGAAAAAACCTGTATTTTTACCTCGCAGAACACAGGAGTTGCAGGTCTACCACTGCCTCGATCGGTTAGTTTGTTTGTAATATTGTGTGACTTTGTTTTTTTCGGATTCACCAATCTGCGAAGTAAAATTACAGTTTTCTTCAATGGAGTCTGGTGGCTTTGGCGAGAGCATAGATGGACACAACGGCTTAACTTCCCTGTCGGGAAGGGCTGTCTGATGGCAAGGTAAACCAATGAAAATATTCTAAATATAGTGTACACTTAAATGGATATTTCTCCAAACTGCCGATCACCATCTACACCAAACCATATCTTTAAGTTGTCATCTGAATTCTTAGTGAATTATACTCAAAAACTAATTCAATCAAAAAAAAAGGCAAGTTAAATCATTTTCAATTGTTTCACTTCCTCATGCATGTAGTCTGAGTTTCAGGACGTGAACATATCATGCAATAAGCCAGCAGTTTCTCAACCTTTTTGGCATGTGAACCTTTAAAAAACAAAAAAATGTCCAGAGCTTTAACCAAAAGAGAAATCTCACATTCATGTGAATAATATTTAGACTAGGCAAAGATCAGAAAAAGTAAAGTAAAAAATACATCCAAATGTGTGAAGCATTTCTGTCTTGTTAATCATTTTGTGACCTCTCATCTGCACTATCAACAACAGAGAAGTGCAGTTATACCTACGTGGTAAGACTCTGGAAATAAAGCAGAACATATTTGATAACTGAGGGTTATATTGCATTTTATGAGATCCTTCCGTTACAGTGCTCCTCCTGTGATATAAACACACACACACACTCACGGCTTGATTTGTCCTTAACGCTCCCCTTATGTAACTAAGTGAGTTGTTATTCTCCCGATGGTGACATTAACCTTTAGAGAGTCCGTTTGACAGGAGCACTCTGTACTCTCAACCAACACTGTACAATTAAAGAGGTCTGTTCTTAATCTCAAAGACACATGTCGGAAACAAGAGCGCCACGTGGAAATGGCAAGAATTAAAACTGTCTTTTTATGAGACAGTCAGCACTGCTCTTCCGCTGCAGGTCACACATCCAAAAATCAGCTTTTCATTCGCCCCTAACAGTCTGATAAGCAGCTGATTTCACTTGTGACAGA
The DNA here is from genome assembly GCA_916700995.1 of Hozukius guyotensis. Taxonomy (NCBI): domain Eukaryota; kingdom Metazoa; phylum Chordata; class Actinopteri; order Perciformes; family Sebastidae; genus Hozukius; species Hozukius guyotensis. The sequence goes on along the minus strand of CAKALU010067925.1, from coordinate 53,960 downwards.
GATACAGAGTCCCGCCTGCTCTATCAAAGACTTTAACAACGGAAAACATGTGCGATTCACCACTTGAGACCTTTCCCTCCCACAGACGAGTTGATTATTCTCGCAGTTCGGGAGCTGTGAGAGGAAATCGTCCCCTGATGCAGTCCCACGATTTCCTCTCTTGGCCATCATCTGCTCCCACTCCCCTCCATCTGACAGATGCAGGTGTGAAGCTGTCCTACTCCAACCCACTCAAGGAGAGGAAACAGAAACCAAAGCAGAGGCTTGACATGTGTATAAGAAAGAGAAAATAATGGTGGGGACACATAACATGTCAGAAAGCTTGCCAATTATTCAAGTGGAATCATGTTCAACGCGATGATAAGACACAAAACACCTGTGCCTTTTAATTTTAGTTTAAAGGACCAGTGTGTAACAGTTAGGGGGATCTACTGGCAGAAATGGAATATAATATTAATAAGTATGTTTACTTTAGTGTATAATCATCTGATAATAAGAATTGTGTTTCGTTACCTTAGAATGAGCCGTTTATATCTACATAGGGAGCAGGTCCTGTCCACGGAGTCTGCCATGTTGCAACAGTAGCCCAGAACGGGCAAATCAAACTCTGGTTACTCGCTCCCATCGCCGCCGCTCTCTCTCTCGCTTCACCACTCACTTCCTACTTACACAATCACTCAACGGGCTGGCTCTGCTCCAAATGACCTACGCTACTCTTACAACAAATGGCTCTAGAGAGGGACAGTCGCATTTTTGCGTCGGTCACCGTAGCTCTCCAACACGCAACAGCCTTCAGTCGGTTGCAATCTCCTCACCTCACCGCTAGATACCGCCAGATCCTACACACTGGACCTTTAACAGTGTATGCTTCCACACTGTAAAATTCAAAGAATCCCTATTTACAAACCAACTTTTAAAAGAACAATGTGTAGGATCTGGCGGTATCTAGCGGTGAGGTTGCAGATTGCAACCAACTGAAGCCTTGTGCCAATCGTGTTGGAGAGCATCGGTGGCCGATGCGAAAACATGAATGGCCCCTCTCTAGAGCCATTTGGAGCAGAGCCAGTGCAGTGAAGTGAATGGTGAAGCGAGAAAGAGACAAAGGCGGCGACAGGAGCGAATAACGTTGTCGACTCCAGCCCAAACGGTTCTGGGCTACTGTAGGACATGGCGGTGCAACATGGCGGACTCCGTGGAGAGGACCCGCTCCCTATGTAGATATGAAGAGCTCATTCCAAAGTAATGAAAACACAACGATTCTTATTTTCAGGTGATTATACACTAAATTGTTACACACTGGTCCTTTAAAAGGTTTCTTCAAACTCAAAGCACCTCGTGTTCAGTCAGTCCCTCGGCTTCTTATAGAAGCTAACTCAAAGCATTGTTTGTTTTCATGTTATGCTTCACCTTGTGTTTTTTTTTCTCTGCGTCATAAAGACTATCCATAGGCCTCCTCACATGCTCGCTCTGCTCAAAAGACACATTATAGGACAACTTACATAATGTTCAGACTTGTGGCTATAAGCAAGACTTAACTATTTTCTGTTCACTTCAGTGCAAACAAGTCACCATTCCTCTGAGACTCATCCTCCCCACTGTACGTCTACTGTCCAGTGAAAGCAAAATAGCTAAAATAAGGTGGAGTCCTCTAAAATAAAGACTACACGTTCTGTTCAGACCTCTGGTAAGGCATCACTTCTTCCACTGAGGCCCCTGCTGTGTCAAAGACCTTCACTGTGCTCCGCTGGCCAGTGCAGACACAGAGCGCCTGTGCCATGCTTCACAGAGGGGACTGAGCGGCTAACAGATCCAGATTAAATAACGCCTCGGAGCCAAAAGTGCTGCTGCTGAGGTTGGAGAGGAGAGGACAGAACTAATGAAGAGTGCTTTCACTGTCACTTTGGCTGCTTCACGCTGAGGGGAGAGACTTGGGTGTGTGTTTGGAGGTTTTTCCAAACCTTCTGTACTGCAGATGTTTGCAGGAAGAGAAGTCAGTGGTGTCTTTTACTAAAACTAGGATGATTTTAAGAGAAGTTACTTCAACAAGCCACTCATAAAAGGAACACTAAAAATGTAGTGGATCTCAGCAGGAGGATGTAAACAATCCTCAACATGACTACAATGAATGATTATTTTTTTGTAAACAGGTTTCATCTACAAAAAACTTTTCAGCGATAGACAAAGCTACAGTAAGGTGACTACGGAGGGACTTTGGACAAACCACATAGTTGACATATTAGTCATAATCTCAGCAATGCTGGGATGGTGAGGCATGCACACAGGTGATCTGCATGTAAGATATATTCTAAGAAACAGTTCTATTGTGTTGCACATAACTTAAAGGTCCCATATTATAAAAAAGTGAGATTTTCATGTTTTTTTTATTATAAAGCAGGCTTAAGACCTATATAAATACCGTGAAAGTATCGAAACACTCAATCCACAGGGAAATACACACAGCCCGTATTCAGAAACTCTGCATTTGAAACAAGCCATCAGGATTTCTGCCCATTCGTGATGTCACGAATATACAATATTTAGACCCTTGACACAATTTTAAACGTAAACATTCTAAATGTGTCCCAGTTTATTCCTGGTTGCAGTGTATGTGAATGACATCAACTGACAGGAAGTACACATGGACCCAAGCTGTCGCCTAGCAACGCAATTCTGTTACAATTCCATCAAAATGCGCTAAAACGGAGCGTTTCAGACAGAGGGGTAAAAACAGGCATATTCAGGCTGACAGTATGAGGAAAATAAAGAGTTTTTTTTAACATTACAGCATGTAAACATGTTCTAGTAGAAACACAAAATACAAGTATGAGCCTGAAAATGAGCACGATATGGGACCTTTAAAAAAGGAATCTATCTTATAATTTACAATATTTCACAGACAAACTAATAATGTTTCTGGGAGAACATGAGAGTGAGTTTGTAGGAAAGAGATGAGCAACATTAAAAAAACTCAAGTATTCAGGAAGCTTTTCTAACATAACAAGAGTGTTACAGAGCACAAACAAGTGAGCATGTAGGATATATTCTAAGAAACAAGGTGTTTCTATTTTGTTGCACATAATTTAAAAAAGGAATCTATCTTATAATTTACAATATTTCACAGACAAACTAATCATGTTTCTGGGAGAACATGAGTTTAGGAAAGAGATGAGCAACATTAAAAAACTCAAGTATTCAGGAAGCTTTTTCTAACATAACAGAGTGTTACAGAGCAAAAACAGGTGAGCAACTTGTCAATCAAGTTTGAGCTGATTAAGAACTACAAACAGGGTGTATCACTACACTAACACGGTCAGTTTTACACGCAGGTGCCTCGTGTCTTTTGCAATCACACTCACCTTGTAGACCTTCCCAAACGCACCGTCTCCAAGCTCGCCGATAATCTCCCATAAATCGTTAGGGTTGATGTCCCTATGAACATGGTCATACTGCTTCAGTTTCTTCTTAATCTCCAGAGTGGGCAGACGGAGGATTTTGCTGAATCTAGCGAGTGCCATCATTTACAACGCGTAAAACAAAAAAGAAGTCTCCAAAAAGGCTCTACACGGAGAGCATTACGCACGGCCGTCAAACACACTTAAATACTAATTTGACACTCTTCACTTTGTGTGTTCGAGAGAAGAAGTTACTCTGCTCCGTCCATCACAACCAGGTGCTCATAATCCCATTCACAAGCTGCGGTTAGGAGCTGTTTTACGCGCGGTGACCACCTGATGATGGAGGAAACCGCCTGTCTGTCTGACAGCCTGCCTGCCCGGGCAACTTGTTGCTGCTTCTGACTGGAGCCAAAAAAAAGCCCCACCTCGTTACCCAAACAGCCCCTCCCACTGCCGTCATGGAAATGTAGTTTCTTTCAAAGAACAAGCAGCCGTCACACTATCGCACTGATGAGGTAGAAGGACTTCATGTCCGGGTCGGTGCTGGGCGTGTCCACCCCAAGACAGCTCAAACAGCTGTGCCAATAACAACACTACTAAATATGATAATTATAGTGAAACTAGTGACTCAAACTTTGGGTGATGATTCATTTAGTTTTCTGAAAATCTTAAATTGTCTTAATCGGTAGTTTTAAAATCATAATTTACCTGTGCCACTGTTATTCTCTTTTCAAACTCCATGCTGGCTCAACTAACCTGTTCTTCACCTGTACAAGCAGTGCTATGGCGCCCTCTAGTGGCACATTCAGCTCAGTGAACTGCTACCTGTTGAGAGTGAAGAAAACAGACCATTAAAGGTCCCATATCATGCTCATTTTCAGGTTCATACTTGTATTTTGTGTCTCTACTAGAACATGTTTACATGCTGTAATGTTAAAAAAAACTTTATTTTCCTCATACTGTCAGCCTGAACAAACACCTTCACATCAGTGATTTTATCAACTTATTTTTCCCATTAGTCCTCCTAAAATCATCATTAATGCACTGAGTAAACAACAGTGATGATTTAATTTGATTCTGACATAAACGACACACTGTACACACAACAGACAAGTGAAAAATATTTATGTAACAATTGTGGAAGAAGTATAAGTCAAGTAAAATGCTTTTGAGTTTACTTAAAGGTCCCATATCATGCTCATTTTCAGGTTCATACTTGTATTTTGTGTTTCTACTAGAACATGTTTACATGCTGTAATGTTAAAAAAAAAACTTTATTTTCCTCATACTGTCAGCCTGAATATGCCTGTAGTTACCCTCTCTGTCTGAAACGCTCCGTTTTAGCACATTTTGACGGAATTGCAACATAATTGCGTTGCCAGGCAACAGCTTGGGTCCATATGTACTTCCTGTCAGCTGATGACATTCACATACACTGCAACCAGGAAATAAACTGGGACACATTTAGAGTGTTTACGTTTAAAATTGTGTCAAGGGTCTAAATATTGTATATTCGTGACATCACAAATGGGCAGAAATCCTGAAAGCTTGTTTCAAATGCAGAGTTTCTGAATACGGGCTGTGTGTATTTCCCTGTGGATTGAGTCTTTCGATACTTTCACGGTATTTATATAGGACTTAAGCCTGCTTTATAATAAAAAAAAAACATGAAAATCTCACTTTTTTATAATATGGGACCTTTAAAGCTGCAGTGGGTAGAAATACAGCAAATATGATTAAAAAATATATATTTTTATTAAACGGTCACTGTATCCTGACAGTGTGCATGAGACATTCACATATTCACATTCATTCCCTCTCAGTACAACCTGGGGACAGAAGGAGAAGGTTAAGATAGTTTTGAACAACATGATGTGCACTTATCGTGGAGGAGGAAAATGTGTGTAAGATAAAGTCTGAGATGTCAAATTCTGAAAAGCGACTATTCCACATTAAAATCAAACTCAAATCAGTACTGTCATTTAAGGGGGATGTTATATTTGTCAATGAACTTCAGAGTGCATTAAGCACGTCAGAATGAAACTCATTGACCTTCATTTACCACCTAATTTGCACAAGTCGTTTTCTCTCAGAATTCTATGGAAAGATTAGCCAAACAATTAACTGCTCCATTACTAATTACGGACAGGAAGATTGGTGGCAGTGAGCTGATTAAATGAGTTGGAAAGCACAATTTGGCATGTCGTGTTTCCACAGCAGCTATCATGATATTGTTCACTTTAATGAGAGGAGATTTTATCTCATCCATTTTAGTATATGTTCAACCAACCACTTTGTTAAACGTTCTCTAATGTCACTTTGCATTCTCGATACAAAGTGAAAGAGAGATTTCATCACAACTCCTGTAAATCCCTGAAGAACCTACAGTGAAGAGACAAGCTCATGCACGTCCACACAAGCCCACAGAGGTTTCTACTAATCCCCTCACACTAATGACTTGTCACCGTTGTACATGTGTATATACTTTGTACAGTTCCTATGACTACAAAACTGTACAACTCAATTAACATTTGAATGTCCTCACTAAGAAAAAAACATTTTTTATGTCCTTGGTGCAATAATAATCAATTTCTTTCTTTTTTTAAACAGACCCTACTGTTTTTTACCAAACGGTTGAGATGTCGCTTCATGGTAAAAGTAAAATATCAACCATGTACCGTTATTTTGCTAGTAATAGGTTAATATACCAACATACGTCAATTTGTTACCATGACATTAGTAGTATTACCAGTACTGGCATTAATTCCATGTATTTATTCTAGATATTGACCTTATTTACGGTAGGCTACAAAAACATCTCAGAAATTATAATGATTACATCAAATATATAATGGAATAACATTAAATATATGATATTAACAAATTATATAAACAACAGTGAATGTTAAAATTGAATTATTTCTCCATATATATATAATGGAATAACATTAAATGTAGCATATTAACAACAATGAATGATCAGGAGGTTTGTTTTTATTTTGTAGCAAATAGTCAACTTTAATTACGTTATTAGCTTTGCTACCATTATCATAAAAGGACAAATGAGCATATTTTTAGACTTTTAATTGACACTTAAAAGACTATGATATGTCGAAAAAATGCGCCTACATTTTAAAATACCACAAAATACCACCAAAATTGTGTTGCTAACTTACTGTAAGAAGGCAAACTGAAGGCATCCTTTTTAGATATACAGCGACATCTAGTGGATTTTTTTTAGCATGACATACTTAAACAGAGTGGTAGAGACTTCAACACATTTCTCAATAAGATATAGTGACTCAAAATGTGCTCTACCAAACAGTTGAGCAGAACATTAAAGGGTCAATACAGCTCCAGCATGTTAACTTGATCCCTTACTGTAGGTGCCTGTTGACGTTTCATTCACACAACAATAAATGATGGATGATGATGATTTAGAATTACCCTAAAATGCCCAGACAATAGACTTTTTGTAGCGGAGAGACATTTTGACACGTCACAGGAGGAAAATATACATTAAATACATTTATTGATGTCTGAATTCCTTTTAGCTGCTTCAGTTTCAGGGTTCTGGTGTTATGCATGCTGGCTCACTGTCACACTGTCATGACTTACTGGGACACTTGAACTGTACTTTTATCATTGTTAGTGTTATTGGTAACATTAATGTACTTTTCCTACTATCACAAGTCAAAATGTCTGCTGTAAAAATCCTTTAAAATGCAACATACTGTAGTTAATTTTACCTGGATTAATCTGGTATATGTCTTATATAATATTTTAATAATAAGACCAAGTAAATTAAATATCTTATTAGTTTGTATCCACAATTTGTTCTTATTGTGTTAGTAACCATTGATTTCTGGGATTCACCTACAGTAGGTTTTCTTATTTTGCTTTTCTCTTAGGTAAGAGAACATTCTATGAGTGGCCAAGAGCACTCTTACCAAGTAAGAAAAAAATATCTTGTTTTCACAGTCGACAAATTGTTTGTCCAGCGCAAGGAAATATTTTAGTTGTCAATTCTAAATTTGAGGAACATAAAAAAAACACATGGATATCATATAATCAAATTTAGATAATTATATGTTTTAGAGAAATGATTGGATTATTAAATAAATGAAAGAGTATATTTGTGCACAGCACACCACCTGCCCTTATATAGTGTTTAAGGGGCGTTAATAATAAACAATCGGTCACACGCCACTAATTTACGATCCAATGGGATTTATCATTCAGCACACCTGGGTAAGGGCAGATTTGGATGGTTATGAACTTTTGGTGCATCTGGATTTGACTTCTCTTATTTTTTCTCTTAACAGAAAATTAAGAGAAAATAGAGAAATTTAAGAGAATGTTGCTGCATGAGGCCCATTATTTGTTATAATTTTTGGATGCTATAAATTATACGTGTTTTATAGTGCCTTATTTGTGCCCAAAATATTTTTACCATGGGATGACGATGAGCAAAGATCTTGAAGTACACTGATTTTATTAAGTTAAGACGAATTTCAATAAGACTGGACAGTCCGATGTATGGAGCCGCTAACAAGCTTTGGTACTATATTTTATTTTATCCCCGCCCATCCTATTAAATGAGAAGAAACAAAAGGCGTTTTAATAAAGTTTATTATATGAAATGTTTCCTCAGTCAGATTCCATAGGAAAGATGTGATAACTAGTGGCAATAAACCCCATTATAGCCAGAAAACTGATGATTAAAATACAGTTTTAGTAACACAAGCCATAGTTACCATAGATTTAAACTTTCAGTGATTGCACATGCTTGAAGAATGTACATAGAAGGGCTGTATTGCTTTCAGACAGTAATATTGTCATCTCAGGATCCAGGATGTTAGCGCTCCAGTGCAGCACAGTCATAGCTCGTGAACACCAAGTCCTATTAAAAAAAAGAAAGAAAGGTGAAATAGATGTATTTAGGTAAAGCATGCATAATTGAATACAATCTTTATTCAGGATTCCTTTTTCCTATGTTGTAAGCAGCTCAATTTCACTTCACAATAAATATATTGTTATCTGGATTGAAATTGCAGGTAGAAATAAAAATCCTCACAGAAAATCACACATGTGATGTGTGTATACTCACACTTTTTACTGTATCTCAGGCTATACTGTAATTGACCTTAATTAGAGCTCAACCTTTGAAGCTTACTGAGATGACCGCAGTGAAAGTGAATTAACTCTAACCCTTTGTCGAGACATGGTGGCCTGGTCTGCACAGACAGGTCGCGTCAGGCTGTTATGGAAAACTAACCACAGACCCACATGTGTCTGAGTTGAGGAGAGAAGCCTCAAACATCCACAGAGAACTGAACGTTTTTCATAATCTGCATCATAAACCCTGTTTAATCCTGTGAAATGACCCACTGTGTGACCCATTAACCGGCAGTCAGTTTGAATGCATCTCATCACTCTTCCCTTTTCTGTTTCATTTCGAGCTGCAACGGCTCTGACTTTGGCTCAGTGAATAATACAGTAGAAGTTATACATGACTTCAAAATATGCATTAAAGGTAGAGTTGGTAAAGATTTTTCACTGCGCTTCCCTTTGTGTCCGAGAGATTAAATTAGACTTAATTGCTTTATGGCACTATTTGAGTCTCACTGTGTTAAACATATTCAGATCTTACCCCGTGACATTTCTCTGACATGATAATGAAGAGCTGTCTCAGAGTGCCAGCCATCTTCCTCACATCTCTGGTGTAAGCACAGCGGCGATCTCGCAGGCCTTCCACCAAGGAGATGTAGGTCCTCAGTTTGTACATCATACAAGCATTCTGCATTCAGCATGAGTAGCAATTAGTGTCCCTGTGTGTGATTTACAGCTGAGGTTTTCAGTCAAAATACCACAGACGATAGTGTCGAATATTTTGGGACAGCGAGATTACTCAAAGATAAACACAAAACAGAAATATTTTCTTCTGATTGAGGGGTTTAAGTACAGGACTTTGGCTACTTTTCTCCATATGCAAATTATGTACAATACATTTTCAATCTAGCAGCATCAACAAATGTTACAATAATGGGGAATTTACAGTCATACTTACATGGACATCAAGGTAGAGATCTGGCATGTGTGCCATGCAGTAACTCTGGATGCAAAAAAAAACAACAATATAAAGTGTCAAATTCAACAGTTGCAGGATAATCTAATGTAGTTTTAATACCAATCCATACTCTGCGAAATCGCAGGTGTCTCACATTAATAAATTAAACCCAAATAAAATGTTTTCACATTTAGCATACAATGTTTTGATTTGATGGGGTTATACTAAGTTAACTAGATAATAAATGAAGGAATAAAATAACTATTATCACCAATGTGGTCCTTAATACAATATATAAAAAACACTAGATAAACATCAAAGAAGTAAAAAATAGTCTACAAACAAGACCATTCAAGAATAGATATTAAACACAACTTTAGGCAAAAATCTATAAGAGTGACAACAGAGCAGGTGACTTACAGTTTCATGGTCCCGCTTCAAATGTGCGGCCCACTGGGTGACCTCTAGTGCCATGTTCAGCACCTTGGTGTAGCAGGTCGGTGGGTAGAATGGGTAGCTCAGTACCAGCGGCACCAAAGACCAAACCAGCAACAAGTGGTTAAAGCTCGCCATGACTCACTGACACCCACTGTACTGTACTAACTGAACCTTTGTTTGTTTGTGTCACCGACGCAGCCACGTATGCATGTGGACAGATTTTAACACACCCTCTGTTTACTCCAAAATTATTATGCAACTGTAGAAGATTGACGACCCATTGTGTCAGATAAGACAGTGCTTGTGTTTTGGGATAAATCAAAATAGACTCGAAAGAGTGAGCTGTGATTTTTGTCCAAACTATTTAATATTGGGAAGACATAAATTAGTAATTTGCCACGGAAAGGAAGAATATTCATTCATGGTATTTCTTAAATCAGATTTGCAATGATGGTAGTAGACAGAAGTACAGTAGTCAGATCTCTTACTTAAAGGAACAGTGTGTAACATGTCAGGGGATCTATTAGCAGAAATGGAATATAACATTCATAACTATGTTTTCATTAGTGTATAATCACCTGAAACTAAAAATCCTTGTTTTGTTAGCTTAGAATGAGTCCTTCATATCTACATAGGGAGCGGGTCCTCTTCACGGAGTCCGCCATGTTTCTACAGTAGCCCAGAAAGGACAAACCAAACACTGGCTCTAGAGAGAGACTTTCGCGTTTTTCCGTTACCTGAAGGCCACCGTAGTTCTCCAACACGGTTGTGAAACTGTGGTAACATGAGCTGCAGAGTGTAAAACCGTGGTACCGCCATTTGCCGTCTGACTTCCGTTGCTCCTAAAGTAGTGTTATTACGGTAAGGATGGCCTCTGAACGAGGCGAATGGCGTTACCATGGATTTGCACTCGGTGGCTCACGTTACCGCAGTCTTGGAAAGTGAGGAGTGAATGGAGGGGTACTCAGTTGGTTGCAATCTGCAACCACACCACTGGATGCCGCCAAATCCTACACACTGTACCTTTACAGTAAGTAAAAGTAACAATACCACAGTGTAGAAATACTTTGCCACAAGTAAAAATTATGCTTTTACTTGTCAAATAAAAGCACAAAAGAACTAGCATCAATAAATATGTAAAAGCACCAATAGTACTCATTATGCAGAATGGACCCTTTCAGAGTAATATATATATAATACTGGACAATAATTATGAACGAATTAATTGTTTACATCATTTAAATGTTGCAGCTGGTAAAGATGGGGGTAATTTTTATTATTTTTAAATACTGCTGAGTAGCTTGTGAATTCCCCCCCAGGGATCAAATAGTTGTTACTATAATAACGTAAGTTAACAAATAAATGTAGTGGAGTAAAAAGTGTTATATTTGAAAAAAATAAAAATAAAATAAAAATACTCAAGTAAAGTGCAAGTACTTCAAAATTATATTCAATTACAAAATTTGAGTAAATGTCCTGTTACTTTACACCACTCAAGACTTGTTTCCATACATGTCATGTCTTAGTGTCCACTGATTATGTACTGATAGTTTACATACGCACTGCACGATGACTTACAAAACATGAGTGACTTTAGTTTATTCTAATAGCCATGTCTCAAGCTCCCAACTCAATATATAGCACCTTTGGAATGAAAGTGCTGGCGGCGGCGGTTCTTTGCTGCTGTATGCATTTTAATTCAAAGCACATTGAGTTTATACATTGTACTGAAATGTGCTATACTGTATAAATAAAACTGTCTTGCCTGGAAGAATTCAGACAACACCTGGGGCCGAAAAGGGACCAGATCACCTTAATCTAGAAATAGAAAAGCTTTAATAGCCTGCACCTTGATACATGTTTTCCATAATGGAACATTTGTGCATCGGGGATGAGGGTGGCGTTGATGCTTTGACTGAAATATTGATCATGCAAGCGATTTATGCGGTAAATTATATTCCCCATAAAACCCTTGCTGCATTAATACCTAACTGCTGTCATGTCTTTTTTATCCACTAGATGGGGTTAATTTGACATATTTAAACTCCTCAAATCTTCCTGAGCAGTCCAGCATCCTTCAGCCATATGTCAAAAAATATCCTCACTTATAAAACTAGGACAACTTTGGCACATGCCGAGGCCTCCTGCACGTTTACTCCGTTTCTGTTCAGGTGTGATATGACACTGTCATCACTCATCTCATCTAAAAGAAGTGTACAACTCCTGATGCCGCCAACCAACCGCCCGATAAGGGATTGGCCTGCTTTTGAGTGATGCTTGTCACCTCTCACAGCCTGTGTGGAGAGTATGTGATGGGAGGTCTGTCCCCTAACCTCTGTATGAAGATGGATGGCCCTCACCGAGTGTGTCTTGGCATGACGGAGAGGAAGAAAAAGTGCAGTGTGCGCTGTAAGCATATCTCTGGTCCCACAGTCCCACCACACAGCCATTCTCCTCTCGACCTTGGCCTGCTCAATTAACAGGGGGACACGGGTGGCAGTCCTTAAAAATGGACGAACGTGTTTTACAGTTAGTATGATGAAATATTGGACTCCAGAAATCTGCCCAAAAGACGGCAAATTTCAATGCGGCAAACACATATTCTGGTTTTAAAGTCCTGGATATTCATTGAATCATAGAGCTGACACATAATGTGAAGGCACTTCTTTTTCAAATTTCTAGGGGACAATTGAATCTGGCTGACCTAACCATAGTTCTCCACTTTTATACCTGTGGGATGTCCAGTACTACCATGACCCTCTATTGCAAGCCAATAAGGGTAAAAGGGTATTTTTTCAACCTTTTCCCATGTTTTTGTGTCCAAGTGACTAATGGGGACAACAATTTCTGAAATTGGTCCAGTACTGAGGGAGAACGCTGCCGCTGTCAACCGCTAAACGGGCTGTAATGTAATCATTTGGGGCAACCTGGGACTTTTCACGAAAAGTGCTTGTTTTTGTCACCGACAGGCTCAGGTTGTTATTACAAGTGTCTGACAACATTATGGAAAGGACCCTACAGAGAAATTAAATCTTCTTCTTACCTTTCGCTTCCTGTTTGTTATTGTGTCATGTGGCTTGTTGCCAGAAGACAACGGTGGAAACGTGAGTGAGAGTTGGAGAGAAGAGTGCCGGTGTTGTCAGAGTTTGTTGTTTTTGTAGTACAGAAAGAGTAGCTTAGTGTTATCTAAAAGATTTTCAATGTCATGGCTGAATATTTAGCTGATATCTACAATGTGGATGCAATGCGAGATTTCTGAACGAGACTTCTCAGAGCAAGACACATAATAACAAACAAAATTGTCCTTTAGTACAGTACTTGAATGTACTGTACTTAGTTACTTTCCACCACTGCTCACTATGGGACACCAGAGAGACATTAGCATCCATTGCTCCCCCTGTTTATTACTGTTTCCATATAAGTTTAACGGCTATTATGAGAAAGCGGGCTCAGCTCATCTATAAAGAGCTGTTTCTACCGGTGGGGGCCATCGGTAGAAACAGCAGTGTGGACAATCTGCCTTGCTGAAGTGCCTTTAAGCAATGGCTCCCAACCCGGGGGTCCCGACCCTCATTAGGGGTCCCCAGAGCTTCACGGGGGGTCGCAAGGCCTTCTTGATTTAAGGGGTGTTGTAGGACAACTTTTTTAAAATCTTAGCATTTCATTCATTTCTGCGAAGACAACTAAATGAAAATGTTATTTATAAAGTTTGGATTATCATTTAAGATATAAACAGGATAAGGGCAGAGTGGAGACCTCAACACAAGCTACATTCACAGAGCCTTCACTTTCTGCTAAACATCCTTGTCCTGCGTTAGAAAAGTACACAGATAAAACAACAACAAGAACTAATAGAACAATTGCCAAGCGTCAGGGAGAAGAAAATAATTTGTCAAAAAAGAATCCTATCAAATATGTATAATTGTTAAAAATTAAAAATATTCAAAATACATAATGCAGACAGAAATGTACTAAAAGTTCCTAAAAATAACATGAACATGACAGAAAAAAATTCCCTGCAGATGTAAATGAAGTAGAGGATTACGAGGCAATGCAAATGTTAAAGTGATGCATACTGATACTTGATATGCAAATATCAGTATTAGGTTTTATTACATTCTGTGGGAATAGGCAGTTGGCAGTTGATACGCTGACAATCACCTCTTAAAGGTACAACTGATAACATCAATTACCATCAATCTCAGCCATTTATCCGTTTTTTTCACACTAACTGACGACCAAGAGATACCACTGACATTATACTATCGGCTCACAAGCCTTATTAATAGAGGGAACCAAACGTCAGATATCTCCCACAGAGATAAACAAAACATTCATTTTGGACCCGCAAAGATTTTTAAAAATTATTAACTCACAATCATAATAATTTTTTTTTCAGGATAAGCCATACTTTTATTCGGCACCTTTCTAAAAGCTCTGTGGAAGTATTACTTTTACAGAAATATTCGTCTACATAAATTTTTTTTATCAATAAGAACTTTAATCCCTACAGGGGCTATAGCAGTCCAGTTCTGAGGTCTCTACACTGGCTCCCTGACTCTCAGAGAATTGATTTCAAAATACTCCTGCTGGTTTACAAAGCACTAAATGGTTTAGGGCCAAAATACATTTCTGATCTTCTGCTATATTCTGAACCATCCAGACCTCTCAGGTCATCTGGATCAGGTCTGCTTAGTGTCCCCAGAGTCACAACTAAACATGCAGAAGCAACGTTCAGTTTTTATGCACCAAATATTTGGAACAAGCTCCCAGAAACCTGCAGGACCAACTCCAACTCTGAGTTCTTTTAAATCAAAGCTAAAATCTTTCCTGTTTGCTGCTGCTGCCTTTTATTAAACAGGATAATGATCTTATATACTGCACTACAGCTTTTACTCTTGTGTGTTATATTCTATTTTAGCTTCTATCCTAGCTTTTATTTTTAGCTTATTTTTATTTTCTAATCTTTAATGTTTTTATGTTTTTATAACTGTTTTAATTATGTCTTAATGTTCTTCTACACTTTGTCGCAATGTTCTTAAATGTTTATATAAAGCACTTTGAATTGCCCTGTTGCTGAAATGTGCTATACAACTAAAGTTTATTATTATTATTATTATTATTATTATAGTGACGTTTACAGTGAACTTGTTGTAACTATGCAGGCACAATTCTCTGTAAATCTATTTTCTGGAAAATCATCAGGGGTATACAACTTTCGTTTTATTTTTATTTTTTTAAAGATGAGTGAATGGTAAGTTAATGACATGAAACTCTCACAGCTCCAGCAGAGCAGAGCAGCCTGCATGCCCAGCCTGTGAAACGTGCCTCTCCAGACGCACGCTGGTGGCACGCTGGTGGCCAGCGCATTAAACCCATGCAGGCTGCGATGTGGAGGTCAGTCTCTCACCAGAGCACCACCACTAAACCCCCCATATCTGCTCCCTCTGTCCTCCACAAACAAGGGATTTCGCATTGCACTCCTTCACCGCATCCTGCAAGTCACGTCTCGCTGTGTTGTGTCCCGGTGCGTCGTCGTCCTCACACCGGACAAGTGATGCTCTGAGCTGCATATTGTTGCTGTCCAGCTGTCGCCTCACATCTCTGCTCTGCTGCAGCAAACCAGGCAGGAAATGGTCCCATGCTCAACTACCCGTCCAGAGGTAAGGTGCCCACCTCACCTCACCACATGCACTACCTGCATGCACGCATGGATGCATGGATGGATGCAGGCAGGTAGTGCACATACTTTCTATTCAGCGCATGTTTGTCCCGTTTGATCAGATAGAGGAGCTGCGAGCACAATGTCCTCTGCAGGGAGCTCAGCACTGCGGCTCCACGCACTACTTTTTCTCAATATTTAATTTAACCCCTCAAAAGGGGATACCCAGATATGTTGTGGTGACCTTATCTTATAGCCTACAGTGTGGGGATGACATACATGAAAGTGTATCCCCTATTATAGTGGATTAAATGTTGTCATGCACAATGACTTGAAGTTTTGTCTATTTAACCCTCAAATGCATCTCAGTTCATTTCATTCATTGTTATAGGATATACGTTGTCATTCAGTTTGAAAGGATGCCACATAGTAAAGCTGTGATGTGAATTATCATAGGAGATTCTAATGTCATTAAAAACTTGAAATAAACTTACTTTATGACAGTCAAAATCCCTAAAAAAATGATGTCATTACAGGAATATACAGCCACGTCGCACAGCAGTTTGTGAAATAGTGATGAAATGTAATGTATTGATTTGTGCACAAAGACATGACTTTCACATTTTTTTTCGTGATGGTCAGCACAAAATCAATTCGTATGCAATCCACGTAATTGTGAATCGGGAAGTATAAAGTGCGGCAAACGCCACATGGGGAGGAGATCAGGGTGGATGGGTGGTCAAAAAACACCAAACTTTTGCCCATGAGACCGGTGTTCGTACCCCGTGTGAAACCAGAAGTCAAAGTTGATTCATTTGTCGTGTAACTTCCGTACTTAAGTTAGGGCACTTTCTGTGTTATTTTAACCCAAACCACGATATTTTCCTAAAGCTAACTAAGTAGTTTGTTGCCTAAACCTAACCAAGTCGATCTTTTCCTAAGCCTAACTAAGTAGTTTTGTTGCCTAAACCTAACCAAGTCGATCTTTTCCTAAGCATGACTAAGTAGTTTGTTGCCTAAACCTAACAAAGTCGATCTTTTCCAAAGCATGACTAAGTAGTTTGTTGCCTGAACCTAATCAAGTCGATCTTTTCCTAAGCCTAACTAAGTAGTTTGTTGCCTAAACCTAACCAAGTCGATCTTTTCCTAAGCCTAACTAAGTAGTTTTGTTGCCTAAACCAAACCAAGTCGATCTATTCCTAATCCTAAATAGTTTTACGAATCAAATTGATTCAATTCTGTGATTATTTCACAAACTGCCGTGAGACTGTGTTGGAACATAACGCTGTAAGATGCACACATAATTCATTTTTATGCAAATGTATTTAACGAGTTCAAATGATTCATGAGGCAGCAGATTTTTTACTAGTTTTTCTTTTTGCCTACTAGTGGAACAAAACGTAGTAAGTCATGAAATCTCCCGTCCTGAAGAGGGCAGCCTGAGGGATCCCATTTACAGTACACACAACGCCAGCAAACTATAAATCAAACGCCTCCAATTTTGTGCTTTTAATGGGAAAAGCGATCATACCATTCATCACACATGCGCTGCAGAACGGTGCTCCACTGGGATGAGTTTCTGATTAAAATATAAAAATTAAATAATTGATAAATGGCAGATGAAGGAAAGGAAGTATAGGAAGGAGAACTGCATATGTAGAAATAGTAATGGAAGTCAATTCCCCTGCTTTATTAGAGGTCATTTAAGTTTGAAAAGCAATGTTTATTGTGTCAGTCTTTCCATTCATCATTAGATGCCGTGTTCACGTCTCAGTGGCTCTACCTTACTACTCCCTCCCTCCCTCATCCTGCAGCTGGTGTCATGTTTTCCTGCCTCCCCTCACAGGTTAGATTCTCAGTCAACAGAGGGTCGCAGCCACCAACACATCACCCACCTTCCTCCTGCCTGGCGAGAGTCCTCCGTCTGCCTGCATCCATCTAACCAGCGGTGAAGACAGACGGGAAAACTCACACTGTAGTGCTACTGCCTGTGTGTCAGTACCTATAGTGTTCCCCCCCAAGCCCCAAGCAAGTGTGTGTGTGCACTGATGTGTGTTAAGGTGGAGAGCTAAGAGGAAGACGAGGACCAAGTCAGCGAAGCCGAGCCAGCTGCTGCGTATTTGTGTGTGTGTGTGTGTTAGGGTCGAGTAGTGAGACTGTGTGTGTGTGTGAGGGGGCTATAGTGTTGACCAGGCTATGAGTGCGTCTCAGAGGGAGAGGCCGTTGGATGCTGAATTGAGCTAAGGGAGCAGAAGAGGACAATCTGTAAGAGGAGCAGCCATGGGGCTCGGACAGTCCAGCAAGGCTCCGGTCACCGAGGACACAGACGAGGGTGAGTAATAAAAACAATCTGACTTTTTCTTCTTTTTGTTTGTCACCTCAAATCTAGTGAAGATAAACAGGGAAGGAGGGTGAAATAAAATGACACAAGTTGACTGATTTATCTGCAGCCTTATCAATGTGTTAAAGCTGTTCCTATTAGCTAATAAAATTAAGTGCGTTTACAGTAAATGGTTCTGACTGATGTAATGCTCGTTAGGTCTGCCACTATAGTCTTCCTCAGCAAATGGAGAAGAGTGAATACTTTGTAGCCACAGTTTGACTTTTGATGCAGCCATAGCATTGTTTATTTACACAAAAATATTAGGGATACCATCTCTTAGTCGATTAGTCAACTAATCGGTTGTTTTAGTCTTAGTTGACTAAGATTTCTTTAGTCGTTTTTTATGCCTTTTTCATGCTGAATGACTTATTTCTAAGAAATTTATGAGCACATTTCTAGTAAACACAAGATAAAAACACTTTAGTGTAATTCTTTGTGGAGAAACTCAGTTTTACAGATCTGTTGGTAAAAATCAACTAAACGATAAAGTGTGTTCGTAAAGTGTTAGTCGACTAAAGATTTATTCAATTCAATTCAAAACATGTTATTCGTCCCTCAAGGGGCAATTCAAAGTGAGCGAGCGTGCAAACAGAAATAGAAAATTCATTTATACACTTAAAAAGCAATCTAAAAATACACGTATGACAAATGTTTTATAAAGACATACACAGGGTTAATAGCAGCAATATCTGACACGGGTTAAAATGTAAAACGTCAAAAGTGCAAGTGCATTTATCAGTCTATAAGCAACGTGAACTGACCATTTCTTGTCTTGTACTGTAGCTGTTCACAAGTCTAATGGCTTCTGGAATAAAACCAAACTTCCTCCTATTAGTTTTAGATACAGGCAATCTAAAACGCATCCCTGATGGCAGCATCTTAAAGTAGTCATAGAGGACACGTGTGGGTTCGTTGATGATATTATATGCTTTTTTGAGGACTCATTATTAACCTGTACTAAGGATCTTTGTGTTTTGCCAATCATTTTAGAGCTGAGGTTACCTTGCAGTCAGTTCCTGTTCTTTTGGCAAAGGGATGTAAACCAGCAGATGAAGGAAAAGCTTAAAATACTTTCAATATAAGAAGAATAAAATGTTGTCAATATTCTCAGATGTACTCCAAATGAGTTTAGTTAACGTAGGCAGTAGAGACGCTGCTGAGCCTTTTTCACAAATCAGTCTGTCATCAAACACGGTTCCCAAGCATTTGTAGGTCTGGACGATTTCAACATTTCTTAAATTGGTTAGTCATTTTTTATACTTTTTCATGCTGAATGACTTATTTCTAAGAAACTTACGCGCACATCTCTGGTAAACACAAGATTTAAAGTGGTGCTTTTGTGTGATTCTTTGTGGAGAAACTCAATTTTACGGATATCTTGGTTAGTTGACAAAATCGTAATGTTAGTCGACTAAGAATTTCTTTGGTCGAGGACAGCCCTAAAAGATATAGTAGAGGGCATGAAATAGAATAAAAGGTTGTTAAAGTTATCCGAACTCTTCTGGATCTTTTTCTCTAATGTTGGCTTTAGCGATGGTGTCTTCATATTTATGATTATTAAAAATAGCTTGAATCTTGCCAGGCTATATCATCTTAATTTTTTTCGACATCAAGGTCAAGTCTGATTGGCAAAGCTCTTGGTTTGAACTTATTTCCCTTTTCTTTTTGACCTGATCAATACAATGTGGATTTATCGATCTGAGGCAGAAATTAATTCCTCTCTGGCTGCACCCCAAGGACTTCAAATAAGTCAGTGTGACATGAGTCAGTGATTTAGTCAGAAGTGAGGTGGCTTTCCTAAGGGTTTCTTTACTGTACATTTTCTTGTATCTGGTTTCCTAGATCTGTGGTTCCCAACCTTTTTTCTTAAGGGACCCCTTTTCTATCATTGAGTAAACTGATGACCCCCGACTAAGTGACTATTTTATGGATATTTCATATCATATTAAATGCATAACAATAACAGTACAGAACAACTGACAAACTGTATTATTAACCCAAATAGTGAACGCAGTAACTGCAGGAAATTTGTGTAAAACGAGCAATTTGGATGAAATTTAGCAAATTTAGATGAAATTTTGCAAATAATTTCCTGTGAATATTGCATTAGAAATGAGTTTTCCTGTTATTTTTTGAAACTTTTAATATAATTATTATGTATTTATATTATATTATATTTAATATATTATTATGTATCTTTTTTTTTTATATTTACCAATCATGCATACTTTATAGGCTTGTTTTTTGACAAATTCACTGTTTTCTTCTCTCTGACGCTTGGCAATTGTTCTATTAGCTCTTTAGTTGTTTTAACTGCGTGCAGAATGAGGCTGTTTAGCAAAGAGGAAAGGCTCTGTGAATATAGCTTGTGTTCAGGTTCTTCACCCTGCCCTTATCCTATTTATATCTTAAATAATGATCCAAACTTTATTTAGTTTTCTTCACATAAATGAGTGAAATGCTGAGATATAGGCCAACTGTATATTTTAAAAAAAACTTTGTCTTAATACCCCTTAAAATCAAGAAAGTCTCGCGACCTCTTGTTGGGGTCGGGATCCCCCAGGTTGGGAAGTAGTGTCCTAATTGACCTGATACCTTTGTTTGTTTTTATAAAGTTGTAAACCGTAATATCCGTTTTCAGTTTAACCCATTTGACGGGTTCATATTCCATTAATTATCATTAGAGTTTACATTTATTTGTTTGTCTGCTGACATACGTCATTATCGTGTGACAAACCAAGATTATTTTTTCACCCCGACTGTGTCAAAACGGCTGCATCGCAAATCCATATCTGTGGCTTTCTCTTTTTCACTGGAGGCAACCTCTATCAGAGAGGAAATCATTATTCACGGTTAACCTTGCTGCTTACTCATCTATAGCCACGCCGTTCTGGAAATGTCACTCATAACAGAGCGACTCTGAACTCAGAGTTAATGCAACAGTGCACCTTCCTGACTTCTCTCTCGCAAAACAGCGTGGGCGATTTCACCGAGGGCAGGGGGAATAATAAACACATAGACACATCGTTTTGAATTATAAAAAAAAAAAGGCCCGCTCACTGGAAACAAAGTAATCCCCTCGCTGATGAAACTCCCGTCAGACGCAAGGCAGCGCACTCCTTTTGGAGGTCGGGGGAACCAGGTGGGTCACTGCATGTCGAGTACACATCATGCACTCACCCCTCGGAGAAGCAATAAACATGCAAATTTCACTTTACACTTCAGAAACGTTAAAGGTTGCTTCAAGGTAATATTGGCCACAGAGGCGTAGAGGTTTACAGATTTATTTTATTTTAAAGAAATTTCTAAGAAAAGCAATGTAGTTTTTGGTAAATGTGAGATGTCAGATCTGTAAAACTGAGTTTCTCCACAAAGAATCACACTTTAAATATTGTGTTTACCAGAGATGTGCTAAAGAAATCTTCGTAGACTAAGACCAAAACGACAGAATAGTCAACTAATCGACTAAGATGTGGAAGCCCTAAATATTTCACATCAAAAGCAGCAACAAAAAAGTTATAATATAATAATATTCTTGTAATTCAAATTTCAAATGTTAAATTTCTCCAAGAAAATAATCAGAATTTATCTGCAGAATAAACGTACAGACTGCTTTCCTTCTTGGAGCCAGGGCAGAGACAGATGTATATTTTATAGTTCACACTAAAGGCGTGTGCATGAAGGTGAACTCTGTCAGGACATGTTTATGTCCTCTGAGAATGACGTGTGTATCACATGTGCTCCCTTATGTGCCACATACGTTTTCCACTCTGTGTAAGCAGGAGCCTCTGGTTAATGGACAGGCCCTGTTTACTGCTGATAATGCTTTATTCCCATCACAGTGGCACACGGACCCATGGGTTCTGTTTCAGTTGTCAGAGCAACAGCGTGAGCGCTGATGTTCCCACGTTGGTGGGGTCTTAAGTGATTTACAGGCCACTGTGAGAGGCGGAGGGAGAGGGGGGAAACAGAGCGAGATAGTGCTTCCACGATGGCTTATTCTCAACTTCTCACTTATGTTTTCCGCCCAGAACCACTTAAACGACAGGAAAATGGCTAAATCTCTTCTTTTTTTTTGTTCTATACAACAAAACTGAGCACCAAATGTGTATTAATCCGCCGCTGAAAATAGTCCCCAACAACTGTTTGAGATAAATTTACTAAAAATTACAGTGCCTTTTTTGGAATTTTTTAAAAATAAAATTAGTATATATTTCATATTTGTTGTCTGTTTTTAAAGTTTTATTTAAGCTCAAATTGAAAGTTTGATGTCTAAGTAGACATAAATGTACGCAAGGGCTGGTGTGGACGTCTCTGCAGAGATTCACATGCAGCCCAAAATGTATAAGAGTATAAAGAGAAAAACCAGTCTGTCCGCTTTTGAGTATATAAGAGCCTTTAGTGTGGACAGAGGGCCAAAACGGAGAACATTTTTCAAATTTTGTTGGCTAAGTGTGGACATACTCAGAGATATAGATGCAGACAACTTCTGACAGACAGAATGAAGGGCATAGACATACAGTAGACTACAGCGCAGTCATTCAGCAGGTGCCAGAGGCTGTGGGAGGCTCAAACTGAACAAGCGTGATTATTTCAATCCAAACTGATTAGCATGTGTCAGTCAAATTCAAATTGACTAGCAGATGAGTTCCTCGGTCAGATGGTTTCCTCAGTTAAGCCATGGAAAGGCTGTCAATGTGTCAATTCCACTCATGTGCAGATTTCATTACAGATCATTACACACTCTGTTACTCATGTGTCCATCAATTAATACAGCACATTAAACCATTCAGAGTTCTGCTGGTAAAATATGACAGTCTCCATCTCACTCCCTCCCACTCTCTCTCTCTCTCCCTCTCTATATATATACTGTATATATATGACTGTCTCTCTCTCTCTCTGCGATCACAGAGCTCTGCCCTCTCATCCATGACCACAGCTGTCTCTCTGAAAAACCCATCAGAACAGAATCTCCAAGTAGCTCAGCAGCAAAATGACCATGTTTATCTGGAGTGTATGTCTGTGTGTGTATGTGTGTGTTTGGTCAGGCTGTTCTCACAATGTTCGTAGCTATACCAACAAAAAGTAATGCACTATAATTCATATATAACCCACGTAACCGTGAGCCAGGACAGGTGAAGCAGAATAAAGAGAAACAAAGTCCACGTAGGGAGGAGGTGGGGGTGGATGGATGGATGGGTCTAAAACAGCCCAGTCTCGCTAAATGTCTCGTGAATGACACAGTAATTCGCATTTCGCCGTTCTTGCTTCTGGCGTGTCATTTGTAAGCCAATGTAGTCTGAATCGACAGCAATGTAAACGCATCCACGTACACATGCTACGCTCAGAGCTAGTGACGTAGAATAAAAAGTGAGAAATTGCATATTTTACTTAATTTCCGTACATATTTAAAGCCAAACATGATGTTTTTCCTAAACCTAACTAAGTGGTTTTGTTCCCTAAACCTAACTGCAGACGTTACAGTAGTTTTGTTGAGGCGTACATATGACACATGAAAAGGCTAAAATGCGTTCTCATGACACGCATAATGTCCTTGTAATGTCGTGCTATTTATACGCCTTCCTATGAGACCGTGTTGGTCTAAAATCACCGGACTTTCACCCAAGAGACCAGAAGTCAATGTTGACTTATTTGTCGCATAACTACCGCCCTTGAGTAACGGCACTTCTGAAGTTATTTTAACCCAAACCACATTGTTTTTTCTAAACCTAACTAAGCAGTTTTGTTGTCTTATTACCGCAGGCGCACTGATTGCTCGTGTTGCTGGACATTCGTAGGAAAATGCACCAAAAATAACTGTTGAATGAGGATATGTTGGTTTGGTATATACAGTATCATCTTTAAGTCTATGCATATGTGTGTGTGTGCATTATAAAGCGGGCCTCATATGGTTCTTTTCACAGTTGGATGTGTAAACACTCCAACACAGATAGTGTGAGAGGAGGAAGTGCCAGTGATACGTGACTAACAGAGCAAAACATTAACTGTCACATCCAATAGATCTAGAGACTGCGGACAGAATGTGTGTGTGTGTGTGTGTGTGTGTGTGTGTGTGTGTGTGTGTGTGTGTGTGTGTGTGTGTGTGCGCGCGCACGCTGTACTGTTGCAAGAGAAGCAGGTAATGTTTATGGCCAATAAAAGTGTGTGTTTTTGGGAATGATTGTGAATGCTTTGTGGATACAAGTGTGTGTGTTTGTGTGTGTGTGTGTGTGTGTGTGGTCAGATGATTGCAGAGTGTGTGTGTGTGTGGCTGTTCCATCCTCGGGGAAACGGCAGAGAGGGAAAACCGTCTGTCCTGGTTGTCATGGCAGTGAGAAACAAACAGTCCCATCAGGTTCCAATTGGCGATTAATGTGGCCGATAGATGGAGGAGAGTGAGATAGTTTAGGTTGTGTGTGTCTGTGTGTGTGTGAGTGAGGTAATGTTCAATAAGTGTGCAGAGGAGAGACTCATACAAAGACGGAGAGAATATCGAGCTGCTAAAACGAGAGCTAAAAATTGGTCTTTTGTTCAGCGGGAAAACATGCAACGATCATAAAAAGCGTCTTTGTGCGGAGGCTTATTTTAATTCTCTGCTATATATAAAGTCAGTGACCTGCGGTTGACCTGCATGGAGACCTCCATCTGTTTCAGCTTGACTGTCTGCATTGTCCAAATGAGCTCAAAGCGAACTTCACAGTGAACCAACTGTATTGACACTTAACAATCAACTATTTCCGTTTATACCGATCGAACGCCCTAGTTTTCCTTTGTGTGAAGTGATTTTAGCAATCCTATACAGTTGATGTGTTTAAAGCTGAAATCTGAAACTTTTTAAATGTTTAAAGTAGAGCAAATATGTGCATCTAGTGTAAAGTTGTATCAATTTGTTTTAAAAGTGGGGGAGAAATTACACTGTAAAGGCACGGTCACACATGCGCGAATGCAGGCGACCATCGCTGACCATCGCCTGCCAAGGTGATATTCACCTGAAAGTTCACCAAAGTTGAACCGCACGCGAATCCAAAGATGCAAATTTGCTTCGCAACCAGAATCGAATATTTTTTCACCCCTTCACTCGCATAGAATGGAAGTAAACGGGAGGTGAATGTTAATTGTGCGCGTGTGTGACCCTGCCTTTACATTTCAGATTTCAGGTTCAAATTTCTGTTTTTTATTTAATATAAATTAACAGAGATGTTCTACTCTTCTTTCTCACAGTGAATTTCGACCACTTCCAGATCCTGAGGGCAATAGGAAAAGGAAGCTTTGGAAAGGTAAGTCCATGTTTGCCAAAGTGTGGCCATGTTACTCAGAAATTAAATAAGTTGGAATCAGCTTCATGATACATAGGCTATATTTATTAATATCAAAAGGGGAAACTAGTTTAGTAATGCTATGTAAAACATACAACACAAATAACCCAAACAGGTCACGACAAAGGGCATATGAAATACATCCTAACACTACAATACAAGCACTGACAAACTAACACATTCCAGGAGGACATTGGTGTTGCTCAGGAGCCCGCCTATCCAATAAGTTAAAACACAAAACAATATATATATAAAACTGATCCAATAATAATAAAAGGTCAACTACAAGAGATGCACAAGACCAGCTCCTAAAAATGACGTTCCCATACAACTAAACTGCATTCTCAATTATGTTTGGTGGGAAACAAACACCAGACTTTCCCCCAGGAGACCGCTGTTGGTGTCCCGTGTGAAACTAAAAGTGTTGCGTTTTTTTTTTGTTTCGTTTCAATGTTGGAGTCATTTGAAGGCCAAACCATGATGTTTTAATAAACCTAATCATGTAGTTTTGTTGCCTAAACTGAAACAGTGTTGTTGCATTTTTTTTGTTTTGTTTCAATTTACAATGTTAAATGTTTTTAAAATTGTTTAAAACTGTGACCATAATCTGGGAAAAAAATATGTTTCCCTCGAAAAGTAATTGAGAATGCAGTTTAGTTGTATGGAAACATAACTGGGTAGGAGACAGGGTTGATAAAAATGGGAAATACATATGAAACAAAAATTTAAAAATATATATATATATCAAATGTATATTCAATATCACACAATACATGCACATGTGCCATACGATTCTAATTTTGCAACTACTTTTTAGTACTGATTCATTTGCTTATTTTCTAGATAATTCCCTTGATCTCTGGTTTAATTTGCTCCAGACCAACAAACAGCTCAACGGAGTCACACCATGATTCCCCTTGTTGTAGTGCAGAGTAATTCACATCGGCACTTACAGTACACGTAAGCACATACAGCGATGCACACGCACGCTCGCATGTATACACTGAGCACATACCCACAGAGCATCTCCATTCTGTCCAACAACAGATAAGCAGTCTAATCACAGTAGATGGCAAGCTGTTCAATGGGAGGAGTGATGCGATCAGGGTTTGGCTGATTAACCGTGCCAGCTGGTCCACAGATCACTCTCTTAGATAGCAGTAATCACTGGCTTATTGACGCTTGTAGCACAGACGAGCACGACGACAAATAAATATGGTGCATTGCTGCTCTGCATATTGAAAACAGTGTCCAGGCATTCTCAGACATATTGTCAAAAGGGGGTAATCACGCACAGTTTGATGTATACGAACAATGACAGCTACCCAGACTGCACCAGGTGTTATATTCTGTGTTTTTGCTGCGTCACATCAGTCATGCTATTTATTTTCCACTGATACATAAATACATTGACGCTGTTTCGAAAGCATTTTTATGCAATTTTGAAAGAAATATCTACGTCCCTGACCGATACCCACCCAGTAGTCCTAATGAATGCCAACATGATGTTTTCCCATCTCTGAAATGCAAAACATGCTGGTGTGAAAAGTTGAACGTCTTAAGAGAGGATTAAATTCCTGATCACAGAGATTAAAGACAAATCCTGAAGTTTCCTTCCAGCCTTGTTGGATGGACAACATTTCTGGTTATTGCACTATAACACATCATGTGTAACAAGCATTAAAGCTTTAAACAAACATGGATGAATGATGGAAAACACACTGCTGTACTGCAACATTTTGCAAAAGTATATAATTTTCAATGTGTCAAACAGAATATCAGCATTTTATCCTAATTATTAATTTATGAAATCTGGTGAAATGATACATCTCACAAATCTGTTGAGGCCTTTTTAAAAGTATGCTGATTAGTAACTTACACAGTTTTTTCTATGTGACGTACAACACATTAACACATTTTTTGTTTGTTTCCCTACGAATGTCCAGAAAGACGTGTCAATTTCTTTCATACAGTCTTTTCAAAATAAACTTTCGTCTTCACAGGAAACAACTTGTTTAGGTTTAAGCAACAAAACTACTTAGTTAGGTTTAGGAAAAGATTGCAGTTTGGCTTAAGTATGTAAGTTACACGACAAACAAGTCAACGTTGACCTCTGGTTTCACACAGGACACGAACACAGGTCTCCTGGGCAAAAGTCCAGTGTTTTTTGACCCACCCATCCATCCTGACGTCCTCCATATGTGGTGTTTGTTGCTCTTTGTACTTAGCTGGTTCACGATTACGTGGATTGAATATGAAATTATTTTGTGTGATATATGAATTACAGCGCAATACTTTTCGTAGGTATAGCTACGACTGGTGTATCAGACCAGCCTGAATTAAGAAATGATCATATTGGGCAAAACATGGAGGATTGATGCATTTCTTTACTTTGTGGCTACAGATTTTTATTATATAAATTTGCCCACGAGGAATGGTGATGTGTTATCATATTGCAGTACTACATTATCATTTTGTATGAATGATGTGTTATCTGTTTAGAGTTTGCAGAAAGCAATACACAAGTCACTTTTAATAGCCTTGAAAGTGCTGAAGCATAGGACAGAGATGCACAAGCAGAACACCAACAAAGTATTCAGACCATTTTGACCACTGCAGTGAAGGAGTTAACCCTTATGTGATCTCATCATCAGGTCTGCATTGTACAGAAGAAGGACACTAAGAAGATGTACGCCATGAAGTACATGAACAAGCTGAAATGCGTGGAGCGTAACGAAGTGAGGAACGTCTTGAAAGAGCTGCAGATAATGCAGAACCTCGAACATCCTTTCCTGGTCAACTTCTGGTAAGCCAAAGACACAATGTGATCCTCCATTACTTAAATATGTAAACAAAAAGCTGCTGTAAACATTTTAAAGGTGACATATCATGCTCATTTCCAGGTTCATATTTGTATTTTGGGTTTCTACTACAACATGTTTACATGCTTTAATGTTCAAAAAACACAATATTTTTCTCACACTGTCTGTCTGAATATACCTCTATTCACCCTCTGTTTAAGACCCCCTCCTGAAAAAGCCCAGTCTGCTCTGATTGGCTTGTGAGAAAAATATGGTGCACCTTTGCAAAGGTAGTTCTCAAGCTGTGGGTGATATATTCTAATGAGCCTGCAAATAACCAACATTCTCAATTACGTTTCGAGGGAAACACGTGGTTAACATTGTAAATTGAAACAAAACAAAAAAACGCAACAAAACTACTTGGATAAGTTTAGTAAAACATCATGGTTTGGCTTAAAAGTACTATGAAATTGAAAGAAAATAATAATAATAATAAAAAAAAATGCAATAAAACTACTTTTAGGCAACAAAATTACTTGGTTAGGTTTAGTAAAAAACATCATGGTTGGGCTTAAAATGACTACAAAATTGAAACAAAACAAAACAAAAACGCAACAAAACTACTTGGTTAGGTTTAGTAAAAAACATCATTGTTTGGTTTAAAATTACTACGAAATTGAAACGAAACAACAAAAAGGCAAACAAAACTCCTTTGTTAGGTTTAAGCAACAAAACTACTAGGTTAGGTTTAGTAAAAAAAAACAACATCATGATTAAAATAAGTCAACGTTGACTTTTAGTTTCACAAAGTCCTGTGTTTGTTTGACCTATCCACCACCCCGACCTCCTCTTTACGTGGACTTCCGCAGACTATCATTAAAAACGTATTTGTGATACATCAAAAAGAACTATGTTTCCCTCGAAACATAGTTCGCAATTCAGTTTCGTTGTATGGGTACTTAATTTTTAGGAGATAGAGCTGAAGTGACATAGGAAGGGTGAGCCAAATCTGAATGGCTTATTGGATCACATTGTTTTCTGATCTAGACAGCCCCCAAAAAACTGACTGGCTTGTATTATTTCAGTTTGTGGGTTGGTAGGCACTCCAGATACTCAAATATTTGTGCACAAGCACTGAAAAAGTCAGTTTTTCAGGATGTCCCCTTTAAGCACCTCTTTAGATCGCCTCTACAAAGGCTTGTATTTAACACTGGTATTACCATCGGCTGTAGCAGCCATTTGATTGATTTTGTAGTGCACTACGTGTCACCCGTTTGATTTTTATGGTGATTGTATTCTGTCCATTAACTCAGTGAATGCACAGACACACACAGAGAGCATCAGCCATTAAAGAAAGCTCTGCAGTCTGCAGATGCATTCAGAAAGGTGTTTTTGCCCACTGAAGAACACTCTCGAGTCTCCATCCGCGTCATCTCACCCTTTGAAGTTGCTAAAAGGAAAATGTAGTTTGCTCACTGATCCAAGTTCAACTTTTATGGGCACAACTCGCGTCTCTTGGCAGGCTTCTCGTATGCCTCACCGCATTTGGGGGTCGCGGAAGTCTTTGCTTTATTCAAACAGCGAGTGCTAATCTAAGATGACTCATCAGGTACTCTCAGCGACTCATTCATCATAATTTGAAAGCCCGAGCTTATTGAGCACCAGGAATCGTACTTTCGAGATGCCTGATAAGTGTGGCTTGTTAAGTTTCCATCTGAAAGGCGTCATTAATTCTTGATAAGAACTCTGCGACGTTTGAGAGGAAGCAGCCTTGGTTTTCTTTCTGTCAAGCAGAAATGCAGAGAGGAGGGAATGTCTGAGCAAGGACGATGAGTAACTGCCACGGTCGTGTACAGTGGTCCAGTTTTTAAAAATCTAACATTTATTTATTTTTCTTAGTATCATTTATCATTCCTCCTTTTGATTTACAGGTTTGCGACTTGCTCTTTTGGGGTTCCCAATAAAAAAACTCTGGAAATGTGAACAATTAAATAAGATACTAAAAGCGTGCCTTGTGGCAGTGAGGGGTGGGAATCACCAGAGGTTCCACGATACGATATTATCACATTACTGAAGTCACGATACAACATTTTACGATAATGCGATAACGCGTTAACGCAAATTCGTTTTAACGCCACTAATTTCTTTAACACATTAACGCAATTTGCAATTTTTAGTTTGTAGCGGGCTCAGTTTTAAAGCTAGAGGAAAGATACTGGTATCATATGAAACTAAAAAAAACCTAAGGAATCCATTGGTACCAACCAAGTCATACCACATCATGCGCAAAGGAGGCTAAATAACGCTCCAAACTTACGCTAAATTTTGGCGAGGAAAAACTGTCATGGCCATTTTCAAAGGGGTCCCTTGACCTCTGACCTCAAGATATGTGAATGAAAATGGGTTCTATGGGTACCCACGAGTCTCCCTTTTACAGACACGCCCACTTTATGATAATCACATCTCAGAGTTTTCATTCACATATCTTGAGGTCAGAGAATGGCCAGTTTTTCCTCACCAAAATCCAGCGTAACTTCGTAGCGTTATTTAGCGTTCTTCCCGACAAGCTAACATGACATGGTTGGTACCAATCAATCGATTCCTAAAGTTTTCTGGCTTCAGAGGATCTTCACTCTAGCTTTAAGACAGAGTCCGCTACAACCTCTGAAAGACAGAATAGCGGACGGATTGTTAAGAGGTTAATAGTTTATATAATAAAAAATTCATACTTGACGTCCATGTATTGATACAATATTGCCATGAAAAAATATTGTGATACAGTGCTGTATCCATTTTCCCCCCGCTCCTATGTGGCATCAGTAGCATTTCACCTCATCTACCCTCTGTCCTCTGTCCCCCTTTTTATCCTCTCTTCACCTACTTCCCATTTTAATCCCATATCTTTTTGAAAGCTACTCTGGCAGAATCAATAGCTGTCTTTTAATTACTAATTTGAGGGAAACAAAGCTAAAGCCTCCCCCGGTGGGAATGAATGAGAAGAGACTAAGAGCACATTAAAAAGAGGAGAGGATATAAGGACAGCGAGGCGCAGGGAAGGGAAAATAGCCACACAGCAGAGAGAGAGAGAGAAAGAGAGAGAGGAGGCAGAGAGGGGAAACAACAGAGGAGGTGAACAGAGGATAGAGAGATGTGTAGTGTACAGACTCATCAGACAAACAATGCCAGTGCTTGCTTTCTTGCTTGATTGCATGCTGTGTTGGACAAAAAAAAAACAGTTGGAAGTTAATGCCTTTGGCAGCGTAAATCCCCCTGAGTGGGGGTGATTTCCTCTGGAGATGTGCTTGGGTCAGCGCTATGCCCACTCTCTCTCTCTCTCTCTCTTTCTGTCTCTCTCACTGTGTTGAGTTGGCGTAAGTTATGATTGTCCTGAGGTAAGCGCTCAAGGTCAGAGACGGGGAGAGATTGCCCGCAGGCGTATGAACCGCACCGAGCCAGCTCCATGCAGAAAACCAGGCTTTATTTTTTCTTACGTCCCCTGGCCTGTCCTCTCATCCTCCTCCTCCTACTCTGTCCTCTTTTCATTCACCTCTTCTCTCACCTTCCTCCTCCACTCCTCTCCTATTTTCCTCCTTCACCACCTGCTTCTCTTCCTTTTCTCTCCTCCTGCTGTCAATACACTCGCCACTGCGTGACCTTGGGTGTCTGAGCAACTGTGTGCAGCCAAGCAACAACAACAACAACAACAACAACGCACTTTGCAAACTAACATATGAACTTTTAAGCAAGTTATTTTCCCTCCATGCAAACTATGAAGTATGATATGGAATACTGAGTTTGAAGAATCTTAACCTCTGGCATTAAGTGTGTGGTTTCGTCCGAAATCGCATACTATGCACTACATACTCACTATCGTTCAACATACTTTTGTGTGAATAAACAGTAGTATGTCTCTTTCGAACGCACTGAGCAGTAATTTACGTCGCCACTTCCTGAGAGCCACTGTGCCGGTTGGAGACGTGTAACCATGGTAACCCTATGCCAACCTCATGTGACCAGAACGACGGTTTGTGAGAATCAAAGTCTGAACTAATTTAAAATATATATTACACCCAGCAAAGTGGATTCTTATACTAACAGTTAAATTGAAGCGTTATTGATGTTACAGAGCTGTTCGTCAACGTTGTCGTTACTGCCGACATCGCATTTTGGGATATTTATGCTGCCGTAGTGTCCAGTGTTGCATACTATAATATTTCACCGGAAATAGTATGCAATTTGCGCACTATTGGTTTCACACTAAGGTTTCAGACATACTAAAATATCTCACATTCTGTTAGTATGGAATTTCGGACGCTACCCAAGAGTGGGTACGGTCAGTGTATTGATGTGCCAGCAGTGGCAGCCCGTTGTGCCTGCGCTGCAGTCCCACTCTGTAAGGAGAGCCCTTCCTGGCATTTGCAGATATACACTCACACTATATAAGAGACAGAGAGGGAGCATCAGATGCTGCTGTATTCAGCTTTCAGTCGTGCTGCCTCTTTAACTGTTTATTTTGCAGTTGATTTGTTTGTTTGGTGGAGGAAATGTCACAGAGGAAGAACTTCTCGAAACTACCTGGCTGCTGTTCGCTGTGATGGATGTGTTGATCACAGGCTGTGTAATGCGTTTTATGTGAGGAGCACATTTTGTTTTCAAGCAGAAGGAAAACAATCACTAGAAAAAATGGCCTGCGTTAAGTTGTTGACTTATTTTTATATTCCAGAACTGCCATCTGCTAAAACTGTTTGGTTATTGAGAGGAACAAATATAATTTTATACATTTTCATGCTGTTAACAAATAAATTGTAGACTTTCAATCATCTGTGGAGAGTTTTGAGTCACTCCGAACTGTTTTTTTTTCCCTTGTTACTCTTTCCAGGAATTGGCCCGTTGAGCTGGTTTTAATAATCGACCACTCAGCCAAACAGATGGGATTTATACAAACTTGAAGAGATTCAAAACAGCGAATGCTCAAATAAAAAGGGCAGATTAGTGTTAGTGTGTTATTCAGAAAAAGTCTGTGCTAATTTAATACCAACCAAAAATATTGGCTAGTATTTAGGAAATGACAAACAGTAACTGTGCTTCAAAATCTTTTTTGTATTCTCTTCCACAAACTTGGAATAACTCAGAATAATAATGTTCTCTGCCAACTTTGTTCAATGTATGGTTGAGAATTCACAACCAAACCTGCTTTTAACAAGCTTAAACTGCCTGGCAAATGTGGCGGCCTATCGTTGGCATAGCGGTCCCCGGACAATAACCACACATTTCTATGTTAATAAAATGTACTTGAATTTACAAAGCTGTAGGTTATTACTACTGACATTCCCATAATATTAAGTTGCCACGTCTGCTGTATTAGCCATGTGTTTACCACGTGTTTATTTGCATATAGATCGGGGAAGTGACATCTGATCACAAGTGGTCACTCAAGACGCATGTTAATGCCAGGTCTCAACAGGGCCAAAGTCTACAGGACACTTCATTCCATGATATGTAACCTCTGTGACAAATACTTCTGTGATGCAACATCATATTGTAAAAAAAAAAAAAAAAGTAATTGCATAACTGTCAAAGGGAAAAAGAAGTACATTAACAAAAGCTGAAACATTGTGGAGTAAAAGCTTCTCTTGCTCCAGGGAGTCCCTCTTTTTTTGCTCAGTTATTATGCAATCTCACTAATGCATTTCATTTCTATGCAGAGTAAGACATCATTCAGTGTTATTCCCTGTTCATGTGCATTTTTTCCTCAGCAAACCAAACAGAAATGACATAATGTCTCACAAAGGCAATGGCTTTTCTAAAGAAACTGAAGAGAAGAATTCCTCCAAGCATCCTGACATAAAAGATCTAGTACAGATGTGCTGTATGGTACAGGCACTACACTCTACTTAGGTACAATATAGGGTACATATTGAGTGAATGGCGTGAGCTAAAATAAGCTTAATTGCAGACTCCAACTTTACAAGTAAGCAATAGTAAGATGTGCTTGTACCTGAGGCACACACTGTATCCTTGTGTATCTGCAAAATGTGCACATCACAGCCTCATTTCACTTTTCATGCTGCAGGCATTGCCGATCACTAGAAAACAGCATGTCAGCATGTCAAGTATTTGGCCTGATGTCAAGGTGACCTGGTTGAAATGGAAGATCATAATCAGGGGTGGTGAGAATAAGGAAAAACACACTGATTAAGTACTGTTAGTAAGCCTAAATGTTACATTGATGGAAGTAAAAACACATAAGTAAAAGCAAAAATCATTATTTTAAATATGCTCTCTTGTTAAAGCTACAGTAGGTAGAATTGGAGCAAATATGATTAAAAAAAATTGATTTTTATGAGACGGTCATTGTATCCTGACAGTAATGCATGAGACTGTGAAAAATAATGTGTCTCTGTGTCCTCCGGTGCCCATAATGGCATCTGCAAGATTTCACAGACCGGAGGAAAACAACCAATCAGAGCTGCGCTGGAGCCAGCCATCTCTGAGCAGCTGTCAATCACTCGCAAACTAATTTTACAGATAAACAGTACACTACAAGATGTTTCTGAAAACATTTGAGGAGAGAAATAGTCATTACAGTAACAGAATATTGATTCATTTGATCAGCGCTCCCTAGTTTGACCATTTGATCGGAGTTGGCGAGGTGATTTACAGCTGCCTCCGTTGAATGAACAGCCAATAGGAACGCTCTCTCTCTGAAATGACCTGTGATTGGCCAAAGTAGATTTTTTAAAGCCTGAAAACAGAGCCATGAGGAGGTGCAGAAGTCTAGTTATCTCTCAGAACACCTGAATTACAATATGCTGAAAGGTTATTATGGATTTATTGCCCAATTATGTCAAAAAACATTCTGCCTACTGCAGGTTTAACTATAAGTGGAGTTTTATGTATATATTTTACATGAGATCATTAATTTCCCGAGCTTTCTGTGAGGGATGTATTTTTTTTGCAAGAGAGTGCATCCACGCGTGTGTGTTCTCAGGGAGCATTAGACACAGACTGATGGGAGCTGTCAGTCAAAGGAGGTGTTGGGAGTTGGGGTTGTAGGAAGGTCGGAGGGCTGTCGGCATCGATCCAACGTGTCACAGTCTGCCGGCTGTGTCCGTTTCAGCAAGTGGGCTTTGGTCACAGTGTGTGTGTGGAAATGTGTGTGTGCATGTATGGATAGTATGTAAGTCTAATCACTGTAATTGCAATAGATTGTGTTGAACAACACAGTCCTGATTAGCCGTTTTATTATTGAGATTTACTGATGTGGATTTTCAGCTGTGGACATAGATGCTAATTAACAAAAATCACTAGACTGTGGAGGTTTAGTTAATTTACTTCATAAAAGGTATTCAGGTTATGAATAATAGGTTACTGGCAGGAATAAACAAGTCCAATATGGCTACATTTAATGAATGCGTACACGTGATATTCTCCTTTCAGAGAGGGGATACGTTTACGGGAATATTGCCAATAGTGCCATTACTTTTAAAGAAGGTAAACAATTCTCATTCAGGCACTTACTGTAATGTCTTTCCTGATTTAAGGGCAGTTATCTGCTCCAAAAATAGAATAAGCTGTGTCCTTGAAGACACATTTTATTAGAATTTACAACATTTTTTAGAATTTTAAATTGCAGTAGTTTTATTTGAATTAACATGTGACAACTGTTACCTTTGAAAGAGGGAAAGGAATTTTTTTTTTTGTGAGGACACATTACAAAAAGCTTCTGAGTCCCCGTGGTTTCTGGAGACTTCCATTACTGAAGTGGCCTGGGGTGCCTGTGCCTCTAAAAGCTCCACGCAGGATGCTCTCCCATCAGACTGGCTGCCTGGAGGCCGCCACGAGGTCACATTGAAATGCATGTGTGGCGGAGCAGATAGAGACAGTGAAAGAAAGACGGAATGAGACAGAGGGAGAGAGGTGGGACAACTAGAGGACACGAGAGACAGAGAGAAAGGACATGGACAGAACAAGCAAGCTAAAGAGAAACCAGATGCCAGCAAGGCTAATGAAAAAAAGGTCTGTACCGTCCAACATAATGTACAGGTGCTAATCTGCAGTCTGGCTGCCGTTCTCTACTCTCTACCCAAAATGCTGGCAGAGGCATCGGCTGCTAATGATGCTTGAGAACTTGTTCTGTCGCTGTCTGTCTTTTTCACCCCATTGCGGCAGCGAAATACAAATGGAGACAGTCAAAGTAGTGCATTTGTCAAAATGACAAAATGAAGCATATTTGTCAAAATGAAAAATACTGATTACTTTCCTTTTCATAGTTGCACATCTGTTTCCATTTCTTTCTTGCTATCTATCATATTTTTCCCATTGCATGTTATTATGTTGTTGATATTACTTATTATTACACAGCTGTGATGAATATTCGATTCTGATTGGTCAATCACGGCGTTCTACGGTCTGTTATTTCTTTATAGCAGACCATTGCTATGTATAGCAGACCGTTGCTATGCATAGCAAACAGTTGCTATGGGTGCAGTTCTGATGTCGGACTCTGGTGGACCGTTTTTGTGTGAAATTATTGATTTCTTAAGTAAGTAGCAGTGTAATAAGCGGGATAATGTACATTTAATCTATTTAATGGCCTGATAACAGTCGAATCGGGTGCAGTTGCGCAGTGCTCCGTCCATCTACAGAGGATGCATTCAGGCACAGTATTGAGTGTAGGTTAATGCACAGCTTCAACATGAAAAGGGCTCTTTAAAATCACATTAGTCATACACGTATATGTTGTCATATTAATGCTAACTTGGGTAACTTCTGTGACCCAGCGCCTACCTGTGACGAACAACTTAATGAGGATTGACAGCAGTGGCAGCAGGCTAGTGGAGACTTCATTCATATTCAGACACCTTCTAAATTCTGTGTCGCCATGTCAGACAGAGAGAGAGAGAGAGAGAGAGAGAGATCACTTTTTTCAAGAAGAAATGGGGCTTTTATTGTCATAGGAGCCCAATTTACACTGTAATAGAGTGGAGATATCGCTGAAGTAGCGTAGAATAGAAAGCTGAATTAGCACCAGGTCAGCCAGTCCCAGAGGGATGATGTTGATTTGCAGCTATAATATCTAACATACGGTATGTATAGCACAAGAAATGATTAATAAGTGCAATATTGTGCACTTATGCAGATAGTCAAGTGCTGAAGCAGTAACACAAAATATTAAATGGGAGATCGGGAGCATTTCTATTGCCTCGCACGGCTCTCAACATGGCGACGGCTGAGCCAGCAGCTCGCAGCTAACAGCGCTAACAGTGCAAACAATGGCAACAGTGCTCACTGAGCTAACAGTGTTAACCTGGGCGGAAACAGAGGGTGGGAGCTACGCTTCCACGACAACGCTGTTATCAGCTGTAACCGCCATATGAGAGGAGCGCAGAGAGGCGGCCGTGAGCTAGCCAGTTGTGCGTGCTCACATGCATGATCATGCACTAAAAGGCACAGTCGGCCGGCCCGGCGATGTCAACAAAGCACAGAGAAGCTCACATTACAACACACACAGAGGGAGAGTGACTTTCTCTGCTCAGGTAGACATTACTCCTCTATATCTCTACAGCAAATAGCTGCTTGCTGCTATATTAATGCTCTGGATGTCGTATAGAGAACCTTTAAGAAAAAGGCTCAAACAACAAGTAGTTGGGTGGCAATAAATATGCCTGGGTATACGTGTGTGTGTGTGTGTGTGTGTGTGTGTGCTCACATTACAGTAATCAACGTGTACTGTCACCCTCTGTATGGCGACTTTGTTCCTGACCAACCGTGTGAGAGGTTGCGGTGAGTCAGTCAGTCTTGTTTGCTCAGAAGACAGAATGACAGCTATAAGCCCTTTCAGTTTTAACCACCTCAACTTTCTGATGGAAAGACTTGAGGGACAGAAAACACGGAAACCTCAGCCAAGCATGAGAGCTGGTTTTCTACCTGATTAAACTGGTTTCACGGAGGACTCAAGTGTGCCATCGATTGGCTTGATGGACTTGCAGTCCCTCTTTAACTTTGACCTAACCAATCACCCATGCATGCTAAAGTAATAATACATATCTATTTTGGCCTTTTCTATCGGTGAATATCCCACTAACCTGTTGATAAAAAGCTGTTACATTACATTTTAGAAGTGATTATTGGTCAGTGCATAGCAACAATGAGCTTTTGGCACAAGATATTACCAAAATGATCAAAAAGTTAGCTTGAAGAGGATTTTTCACCTCGAAAAGTATGAGACAGAAAGATTACATTTCACCACATTAAATAGAAATAAATTAAAGGCAAAGATTAGGGATGGGGTCTTTTTTCAGCCCGATCCTCAGTACTTTAATAGTACTTGTAATAGTAGTAGTAATAGTATAGTAATAGTACTTTGTTAATATTAACATCAGCTGATACAGATCAGATTTTTTTCTGCTAAATTTTAGCGGATACACTTAATTAAATAATAAATAGGTAATACCAATGATTAACAAAATAGCAATTAACTAATAAAAATAAGTTATTAATGATGAAAGTGAAAGAGGATTAAGTTAAACATGATAAAGTTGAAGATTAATGTCTAGAAAGGGTCACTGAACTCACTACACTGCAGCAGAAATTGTCAAAAAACACCAGAATTTCACCCAGATGACCGGTGTTAATGCCCCATGTGAAACCAGAAGTCAACGTTGATTTATTTGTCACGTAACTTTCATTGCATCACTTCCGGAGTAATTTTTACCCAGCCCACGATCTTTTCCTAAACCTAACTAAGTAATTTTGATGCATAAACCTAACTAAGTTGTTTCCTGTGAAGACGGAAGTTTATTTTGAAAAGACTGTATGCATGTAACAAGCAGAAATTGACACGTGTTGCTGGACATTTGAAGGAAAAAACACAAAAAATGTGGATAACTTTTCGTAATATATCAAACGAACCGTTAATACAGCAACGTAATACGTTGCTGTATTACGTAGCAATGAAATAAATAAACAGCAGTTTTCCTGGAAGAAGCCAGCGTTTGCCTACCAAGAAAAAGAGCAATTAAAGTCCAGTCTGTGTCCGCTAAATGCTTGTGACAGCAGCTTCTTGGATTCTTTGCCACCTTAACTACTTTTGCTGGGTTAGAGGTATTTACACTCTATGTGTGTGTGTGTGTGTGTGTGTGTGTGTGTGTGTGTGTGCGTGTATGTGACAGAGAGAAACAGACCTGTAAAGAGAGGGAAAACGAGACACAAAGAGAGTTAATCAAATGATTAATAGACAGAGTAAAATGGAGTCCATCCAGCAAACACACACTGCTGTTACGCTCACACTTTAAACCACTGAGAAGCTTGTTTTTCTTGTCTCGGTTTACAGTTTTCAGCCCGACTTGTTTCAAGCTTGTTTTTTTTCTTCTTATATCCATACTTTTTCCCATGACAATATTTTCAGAATATTCTCTCTAATGGCCGTACCAGCTTTTTACTGTGAAAGTTATTTCTATTCTAAAATTAAAGCTTCAAACTAACTCTTTAGATAAATGCCAGCATTAGATTGCACACAGAACCAGAGCAGGAGCACTGTGGATAATCGGGGGAGGAATGTTTTGACCATCTATGAACTCAGTCAGAGCCAAACTACAAATCCTGTATCAAAGTGAAGCATTGCTTTGATATTTAGGAGAATGTGATGTTAATATGACGCCTGCTGGATCTGTGCTTCCTCTCTGCGTGCCAGACTCAAGTGTCATATCATTTTCCCACACACACTCTCTCTCTCTCTCTCTCTCTCTCTCTCTAATATGCATGCACACACACATTGATCCACTCTGTTGCTTCAGTTATCTCTCTCTTACATCTAATGTCAGCTGCTGGAACTTTGATATTTTTCAGATTCAAGTCTTTGTTGACTCCCCATGGAAGTCCCCTCTTCTTAGAATATGTTACTTTTAAGTAATTTTGTCTCCTTCATTATAAGACTCTAGCTGTTTTTTTTTGCTGGGATTTTAACATTTTATATTTAGAATAGGTGTCTGTCATTCTGACCAACAAGAGAAAAATGGCTTTATATGAGTTTTGCTATCTACTGTAGGAGGCAAAAACTTCAAAACCAATCACCTCACAGACCGAAACTTTTCCTTTTCCATCTCACATTGACTGATTGACCAATTTATCTTTATTTCGTTCTTAATTTAAAATAAATCAAAATGAAAATTGAAAAAAAGAAAAGGCCGAAAAGGTGTATGCTGTAACCTCAACTTGAATGAATACTGGGTTTGTATGGATTTTGTATGCATTCCCCCATATCTCTCTGTATGGCACAATAGAGACGGAGCACACGCCCACTGGAGGGGAAAACAATCAGTGACACAATATGCAACCAAGGGCTGAAACGCTAACAAAATGCCTGTAGCAAGCTAAAAACATAAGATTTCAGCATGTCAAAGGATTATTTTAGCACCCTATATCTCCCAGGGTGCAGCTGATGGGATGATGGGATGGGACAAGTTAGCTGTTAGCAAGCTAATGTTAGCTGTGTTTGCAAGCTACTGTAGTTAGCTAAGGCACTTTCAAACATAATACTGCATAGTTTTCTGTTTTGTTTTTTTCACATTCCACTATAACACAAGTTGAATGCTGTCAAAATGATTTAGCTTAACTTACAGAAATAGTATAGTTTGCTTAAAACTGACATTTGGACAAAATGCTTGCTGCAGATGTCGGCAATCTGAGCGTCAGGATCCTACAGTTTTTCCATCCTTACTATTGATGCCTCACGTCTTATTGCCTGCCTGTATCCACTTTTGTCATCTTAAAGGCTCTGTTTTTCGGTTCGGCAGCTTGTGAAAACTTTGTACTGGGTTCTTTAACCTGTTACATCCCACCACACAGCAGCCTTTAGGCATTTCTGTTGTTTGTAAGCAGACGGAATTGACAAGGAAGTACCTTCATGCAATACAAAGTCAATGTCTCTTTATCTGAGCACTACAGATTATGTAACACATTCCGACTTAGCCGATCCGTAGCTTTGTACTGTAAATATACTCAGAAGAACACCATTTAAATTCTTCCCAGAACAAAAAAAAAAAAAATCACCCCATTATGCTGTCACACACACACATACATACACATATAAACTTTGCCAACAACTTTGGAGAACCTTGGTGTCCGCAGGCGTGGCTAAGTCATTTCTGCTTGTCTGAGTGATTGATAGCATTGCAGCTGGTCCCATCCATTCAGCTCTACTGTATTATACACTTTAAGTAAGAAGGGCTGGCCTCTTCTCATTTCTTTTCTTTTCCTTAAATCTGATATTCATTAGTGGAGAACTGTTTGTTGATTGTGCATCTGTGCGTTTAGGATGGAGAGACTCATTCAAATTCAAG
Organism: Hozukius guyotensis; assembly: GCA_916700995.1. Lineage (NCBI taxonomy): Eukaryota > Metazoa > Chordata > Actinopteri > Perciformes > Sebastidae > Hozukius > Hozukius guyotensis. The sequence goes on along the minus strand of CAKALU010067925.1, from coordinate 12,552 downwards.
ATGTCGTGTTGCTTTTTGCCAGTTTACTTTATGATAATACATCATAATATTTTTTTTTAACTGAACCTGAGATAAGAAGGAAGGAGGACAATACTGTATGCATGTGTGCTCCTCTTTGTGACATTGCCAAATGTGTGTGTATCTTCAGGACAAGGTATCTAACAGATAGTCTTTCCACACTCTGAGGCCATCGGCAATCAGATGTTAAGTGGTCTCAGCATTATCTGAGCCTCAGCAGACCGTTTTGAGTCAGCTCAATCAATCCCCATCCATCCATCCAGAGCCGAAAAGCACCACCTCCAGTTTATTGGAGAAGGGCCCCGAGGAGGGGAGTTCACCAACGTGGCAAAAAAACTACCCTCGGCCATTGAGCAACTGAGTTTGAGCCAAGATGTCGGTCCTTACGGAGGATAATCTGCGACTAGAAACCCCAGTGGACTCTGGGGTGAAAGAAAATGCAACCTCTCAAAAGTGAAATTGTAGCTTATTTATTTCAGATCAGGGACGCGTTGAAGGACTCGAGAGGGGCGGCGGTGTCGTATTTTATAGAAGATCTGAACTTGCAGATGCAGGACGTTGTGTTGCACACAGAGCTTTAGGCGAGCCAGGAAAATGTTGGCTGCTGCAAGTTTTAAAAATATTATTTTTGCATGAATTAGTTTCTTGTGGGAGAGAAACTAATTAGCTCGTCGTTTAGAGGGGAGAAAAAAAACCTCATGGCCCCAGTGGGACGCTCAGCATGTAGAAATCAATAAAGATTTGTGCAACAGCGTCTCAGATGGCGATGCTGTGGGCCGCGTGCTGATAAAGGCTTGCTGTGCATGACAGTATTTGATGGATGGATGAATAGATGGATGACCACAAGAAGCACTACCACTGTCTGAGGCATATGCAAGCAGATACTACGCACAGTACTAAAAACTATGTTAAAAAATACCATTGAACAGAAAAAACATGATTTAAATTGGATGTTATTTCATTCATGAATAAAGGAAGTGATATTTTGTGCAACTTTTACTCTTATCCTGTTGGAGACAGCTAAGCAGACAGTTCAGTTTCCAGAATCTTTACACCACAAACTATGATAAGGAATATGTAATATATGTAATGATCTGCTTTAATATAGTGGCAAAACACTCGCCAGTCTGACAAATACTGTTAACCCTAAACAGAAATAGAAGCAGGAAAGGAAGCCATCTGAGTGGATGCAGAATTTTGCTCAATAAATGAGCTATATACGATTTTCATACCGCCAATGTTGATGGAATAGGAGAAAATCCTCAATGACACTGTGCACATCATTTCATGTAATGTAAAAAAAAAAAAAAAAAAAAAAAAAAAAA
>CAKALU010067925.1:0-11189 GCA_916700995.1 Hozukius guyotensis | reverse complement strand
GAGCCAAGATGTCGGTCCTTACGGAGGATAATCTGCGACTAGAAACCCCAGTGGACTCTGGGGTGAAAGAAAATGCAACCTCTCAAAAGTGAAATTGTAGCTTATTTATTTCAGATCAGGGACGCGTTGAAGGACTCGAGAGGGGCGGCGGTGTCGTATTTTATAGAAGATCTGAACTTGCAGATGCAGGACGTTGTGTTGCACACAGAGCTTTAGGCGAGCCAGGAAAATGTTGGCTGCTGCAAGTTTTAAAAATATTATTTTTGCATGAATTAGTTTCTTGTGGGAGAGAAACTAATTAGCTCGTCGTTTAGAGGGGAGAAAAAAAACCTCATGGCCCCAGTGGGACGCTCAGCATGTAGAAATCAATAAAGATTTGTGCAACAGCGTCTCGGATGGCGATGCTGTGGGCCGCGTGCTGATAAAGGCTTGCTGTGCATGACAGTATTTGATGGATGGATGAATAGATGGATGACCACAAGAAGCACTACCACTGTCTGAGGCATATGCAAGCAGATACTACGCACAGTACTAAAAACTATGTTAAAAAATACCATTGAACAGAAAAAACATGATTTAAATTGGATGTTATTTCATTCATGAATAAAGGAAGTGATATTTTGTGCAACTTTTACTCTTATCCTGTTGGAGATAGCTAAGCAAACATTTCAGTTTCCAGAATCTTTACACCACATACTATGATAAGGAATATGTAATATATGTAATATTCTGCTTTAATTAACTGTCCTCCTTTGCTTTTTGCGGTAGAAACCAGAAAGCAACAAAAACAATAGAATGCAACTCGGTTGATGATTGTGTCCTGAATGTTGCTTTAAATACGCAGACGACGTATTTGGATTTTTATTTTACTGTTACAAGGCTCTTTAGTAAGCAACATGGAATATTTTAGTATACAGTTTTGTCCTTTTTTCCTTCATAATTCTGCATTGGTGAAATCATTATTATTAAAAAGAATGTCAGATGAATTACTGGTAATAATGTGGGACCGAAAGCTTACTTAAAAAATAAAATAAAATGTCTCAGCAGGCCTAAACACTGACAATAAAAATATTCATTGTGATTAAAAAAGGAGAGAGAAGAAACAGAAGATGAAGAAGAATAAAAAGAAAGTTCTTCATAGTTTACACAGTCTACATCCTGTCTTTTTAAGCTGTCAAAAATGTGTTTAAATAGGAACACGGTGTTATCCGTCTCTTTTGTATCCGAACTATCGACAGCCGCTTGTGCATAATATATTAAAGGAGTTTCTTAGCTTGCTAGCCTTGAAGACAGGACAATGAGCATTTCCCAAAGCATGACTCAGCCAACATGTAGGCGCTCCCTCTCATAATGTGAAAGAGTGTGATGAGTGTTTTTCTGTTGCTTATTGTACGTCATACAGAGTAGGGCAGCATCTACCCTCAGAGACCCTGGGAGGCTCCTGAGGCTGTTTTGTCAGAGATCACGGGGTTGAAACACTGATGGGTAAATTTGTCGAACCGTTTGTTCTCGTCGAACCTTTTGTACCGAGGTCTTACACACTGTCTTATAAAGGTTGATTTGCCTGAGGAGCACAAAGCTAACACAAGTTCAATTTGCACTTGTCATCTTCTTTTCTTGCTGACGGGTATAAGTGTTGCGTCTTCAACAAAAAAACAACCTTCTGCTCAGTTCGACATTCTGCCAGCATGGGTTCCCCCCATCTAAAAATAAAAAGGGTTTTGTGTTATTATTATCTGTTGGGAACCCTTTATGTACACTGTTTGATGGTAAATATGTGACACACACCCTTTCGCACCCTTTATTTCCCTCCTCTTCTCTTCTCCTGCAACTTCCACATCTCCATATTTACCCTTCAAACCTTCCTCTCTGCTGACAATGTCTTTCCTTATTTCCCATTCTTTCTGTCACCAGTTATTTTCACTTCCATTTCTGATTTCTTCCCCCCCTCTCCCCCTCTGATTGTATGTCTCTCTCTTCCTTATAACCCCCCTGGTATGCATCTACCCATTTCATCCTCTTTCCCAAATCTCTGTCGTCTCCCCCCCTCCATCATGTCCTTGCCACTACCTGGCGTCCCCTTGGCCTTGTCACTAATTTACTCCTGACTCCCTGCAGGTATTCCTTCCAGGATGAGGAGGACATGTTTATGGTGGTGGACTTGCTCTTGGGAGGAGACCTGCGCTATCACCTCCAGCAGAACGTCCACTTCTCAGAGAGCACTGTCAAACTCTACGTCTGTGAACTGTCGCTGGCCCTGGGATACCTCCGTACGAAGCGCATCATACACAGGTGAGATGTTTTCCTTCCTATGAACATCTGGGCTGTCAATCAATTAAAATATTTAATCGCGATTAATCACATGATTGTCCATATTTAATCATGATTAATCGCAAATTAATCACACATTTTTTTGAACATTTTTTACCTGTTCAAAATGTACCTTAAAAGGGAGATTTGTCAAGTATTTAATACTCTTATCAACATGGAAGTGGGCAAATATGCTGCTTTATGCAAATGTATGTATATATTTATTATTGGAAATCAATTAACAACACAAAACAATGACAAATATTGTCCAGAAACCCTCACAGGTACTGCATTTAGCATAAAAAATATGCTCAAATCATAACATGGCAAACTCAAGCCCAACAGGCAACAACAGCTGTCAGTGTGTCAGTGTGCTGACTTGACTATATGACTTGCCCCAAACTGCATGTGATTATCATAAAGTGGGCATGTCTGTAAAGGGGAGACTCGTGGGTACCCATAGAACCCATTTTCAATCACATATCTTGAGGTCAGAGGTCAAGGGACCCCCCTTTGAATATGGCCATGCCAGTTTTTCCTCGCCAAAATTTAGCGTAAGTTTGGAGCGTTATTTAGCGTCCTTCACGACAAGATAGTATGACATGGTTGGTGCCAATGGATTCCTTAAGATTTGTAGTTTCATATGATGTCAGTATCTTCACTTTAGCTTTAAAAGAGCTGAGCCCGCTAAAACCTAAATATAGCAAGTTACGTTAACGCATTAAAGAAATTCGTGGCGCTAAAATTTATTTTCATTAACGAGTTATTATTGCATTAATCACCCTAATTGTAGTGTGATTAATAAGCTTTAATAATGCAGTGAAGGGTTTGCCCCTTCTATCTATACTAGTCTTTGACTGGTTGCCCCATTATTTCTCCTCCTGCTACACAGTATGTGTCCCCCTTCTGTCTCTCTCCCTTGCCTGAGCATTATCTACCCCGGTGTTCTTTTCTCCTTGGCTGTCCACTTCGATATTTTTTTCTAATATGACTGCTCCACAACTGTGCGGAAAGGTCAAGCTGTCTTGACATGGAGGTCACACCTGACACAACAGTTTACCCTGAGCTGCAGACTATGGCCATCATGAAAATGCACCATTTTTGTCCCTGCAGCTGTGGCAAGGCCTAATTTAATTTGTAAAATGCGGGTTAAGTGCTTTTTAGGCAGAAATATATGCAGCTATGGCAGAGCCACTGACTCGCATGGCCAAGAAAGACATGGCTACAGCCCAATATTATTATTTTAAGTTGTTGAAGTGACTCAAAGAGATTGGGATATCCTGTTACAGCCAAGGATGCTGCCAAAATATTGTGAATATACTGAGAGAGCGAAAAGTTAAAGAAACTGTCCTTATTTTCCTTACTGGTATCATGTAACAAATATACCTCATATACTGTATAGAGACAAGCCAGTCTCGTGCCAAATATTTTCTAATTTGCTTTGTCAAACACTAATTCCAGCTGTACAACAACAGATATTTCATATTCTCACCACTCTGTTGATTTGAGTTTCTCTTCTCTAACACAAATACTGTTTTCATTCACCGATTCATTTTAGTCTTCCCACTTGAAAGTTTTTCTCAATCTATGTTAACCTACTGTAAATGAAAGTCAACTATTTCTGCACCTTAAAAGTCGCCTAGGCTTCTTTTTGTGTACGTTGTGAGTATAACATGACTCTGTTAATGTACTGATGGAATTAGGGCTGTGGAAATGTACATTATAATTTACCATGGTTACGGGTGGCTTTTATTAGCGACCAGCCTTTATTTCTTTGTGCCGGCCATAGCTATTATTTGAGATTGTCATTATTTGAATACTGGCTTTTATGTGAAAATGTACAGTCGTTTTAGGCCACTAAACCACTTGGTAAGGTTAGGGAATGATTATGGTTTGGGTTGAAAATGGAAAAAGTCAACACTTCCTGACTCATCTTGAGTTTTGTGGTCTTTTTCAATATTTAGCCAAGACCGTGGCCTTTCCTTAATCAAAAGCTTTGAGTTGTCCGAACATTAGGAGCGTATACTATAAAAAAAATAAATGGAATACATTAATGAGCATTTTTTTTTTAGATATGCTCAAAAAAAACATTTGCTTATGTTGATAAAAAAAATAGAATCTGGGGGGAATTACGTTTCTTACCGAATGTATTTGCTGATTAGTTAAATGAGCATCACTTGTGGGAGGACTTTAGACAAAGAACGTGTATTGCCAAGAGGTGAAAGTCAATTGTTTGCTCCATTGCAACATCACGACCCAGCAGCAAAGCTACGCTTCCGCCATTTTGGACTGAAAGCGACTACTGGATGCCAGTAAAACGTCTGCCTAAAATGTGCCGTACTAGTAAAACAAAATCATTTCTATTCTATTTCACATTCTACCGAAATGGCCTGTGTTGAACGATGAAATATTATAAATATAATAAGCATTTTCAGTCCAAAATGGCGGCAGCCGTTGTTGTCCAAAAAACACCGGAGTTTCGTCTCTTTGCTTCTATACTCTTTGCTTTAGATACAGAAACACATACTTAGACTACTGCAAGCTACTAAAGCACAACATAATAACTTTGCGCCTTAATGACTCTACAGTACTGTAAGTGTATACATTTTTAGCATTTACGAGCTGAGTAGTGCTTTGCTCCAATATCCGAGGCACTGTGATGTCCATATCCACTGCTTTGACTCACTCCTCCACTCTGGTGACTGAGCACAGAGGTAAATATAGAAAGAGAGGCCCTCTCAGATCATGACTAATAGGAAACATCACTGCAACAGAGAACACTAATTTATCAACACCCCCGGATAACAAATTACCCCATTTAACGTAAAGCAGACCACTTGCTCTTGTCCACTCTCTTAACACTCCCACAGGAGAGAGAGAGGGAGAGGGAGAGAGAGAGAGAGAGAGAGAGAGAGAGAGAGAGAGAGAGAGAGAGAGAGAAATAAATGGGATGGATTATTAATCTTCTTATTCATTGAGTCTATCGAGGGGTATGAATATTTAAATTATGGTTTTCTATTTTAGTGCTGTAGAGGACAGACTTGATGTGCAGGTGTTGGGGGCGTTTGTTTAGACGGAATCAACATCTTTTCAATCTGCATTCATTAGCTTCAAATAGGAAGAGGAGCTGAAAGTAACTCTCAGCTCATCTCCATGGAAATTGAATATATAATTTCCTCCCTCAAATGTGGACGTGCTGACTTTGGTGCGGCGAGTGAATGTACTTAAAGCCGTCAGAATGTGTGTGTGTGTGTGTGTGTGTGTGTGTGTATGTGTATGCACCTGTGTATATGTGTGTAAATGCAGGATGTGCACGTTCTCCTTCCGTTGGTCTTTGATGATTTTGATGATAATCAGGGGAGTAATGATGATAATGACATTAATCGCATGCAAGTGCGAGTGATGATACGGTAATTATGTTATTTAAAAGTTTGATTATGATTACGGCAGAATATGCTTGGCAGTTGTTTGTTTCAGTATGATGGCTAGATGTCCATTAGTTCAGCTAAGCTTTATTCGCAACAAAAACAAATCAGTCCAGCCCGTTTTCACCAAATGGCATATGAAATGGCATAAGTTACCATGGCGATTTTCCCCCGCCGTAGGACGGAAAACCCAGGGTTAACCCTGAAGTTACCTCGCTAACCCCAAATCCTGCTTCGCAAACAAACACAGGACTTTCAACCAGGAGACAAAAGTGTTGTTGAGTTTTTTTGAAGTTACGTTAGTGACGTTTGTGACATGTTTTCCTTTTACTTCTGTTACGTTGTTTCCGCACGTATTTTACTTAGTTTACGTACTTATTTTAAGCTCAAATATGATGTTTTTCCTAAACCTAAGTGGTTTTGTTGCCTAAACCTGCGACCTTTACCGTCGTTTTGTTGCGTGGAAAAAAATGATACGCAAAAGATGCGTACAAATGATACGCAAAAAGTCTAAAATGTGTTCTCATGACACGCCACGGACTGTCCTTGTAATGGCGTGCTATTTTTATGCTTTCCCATGAGATCCGGTTGGGATCCCACCTGGGCTCTAGGCAGTATCACAGTTATTTTACACAAACAAACACACATTTAAATTCAGGAATATAAATAAACATTTATATTGTTTAGATATAGGGTTTGGTCGAGTCAAGTTCAAGTTATCGATCGTGGAGGGAGTTCTGTCCCCGTCTGTAACTATATTGGGATCCATAATAACATTACAGCAGCAGTGACAACAATAGACATCTACTGTATTATTTACAATAATGAGCTCTTGCACTGTATGACACTGTGTGGCAAATACGAATAATCTCAAGGGAGTGGGGACAGAGCAGCAATGAGATTAACAACAGCAGTTCGAGCTCATCATGACAGAGCCTGGATGGAAAATCAAAGAGACAGCAGTGTCATCATGGGACATACAGGAGCCTCAGAGCAGGAGGTATGGTGCAAGGAGGAAGTTAATTTAATTCCACTGTGTCATTAAGTAGACATGGATTTCACTCGAAGCCTAAAAAGTAGGGAAAATATTGGAACTTTTATAATACTTAGCCATAAATATGTTATTATTAACCATTTAAAATGATGGCCAAAAATAAGAAAACTGTTGTAATAACCAGAGCTATGCTTTCAATTAATGTTTTCGTCATGATTAAATAATGTCTAAATAATCCTTTTGTGATGGGAAAACATATTGTGGAGTGCGTATTTGTATTTTGAGACATCATGCTCAGAATACGATCAACCTCAGGGGCGTCATATATGTGGTTTAGCTTAATTCAGGGTTGGTTAGTCAGTGTTTTTAACCCTAAGCTCTCTGAGGAGTTTGAATTATCGACAACAGAATGAGTCTCAATTAGATGACGTCTTCAGAGACCCCATGAGTCTCTCCAAACAAGTGGAAAGATAACTGGCGTGTGTGTCAAAGAGGAAGGCCTCTTTGACATCAACAACAATTATCTCAGGCTGAATCCTCAGGTGCATTGTGTTGCCTCCTGGATTTCCTAATAATGGAAAGACTTGCATGTTGTCAGCCGGCAGACGCTCTTAACAAGTCAATAATGCTCACAATGCTTTCATTTAGGAAACACACCGCCCATTAAAGTAGTTAAGAGACTACAGTAATTGCTCAGTTTACGATTAAGATGGAAGTTCATTTTGTGAATCTCAAAGTGAAACATGTACAATACACGCACTCATGTAGTAGTACGGTAGAAGTACATGAAGGTCGAACAGTCTTTAAAACGGTATTCAAACAACCTGTTGAAAATGGACTAATTGATTAAAACCAAGTGGTTTTTTTTACAAGATACCTCTTCAAGAAGCTGGTATTACACTTGGTTGCTACTGCAAAGTGTGCTGAGTGCCACTGAAAGTTGGAAAGTATTGAGGGACGAAATAACACATTGTTGGTTTTGGTCTTTCCATGGAAATCGTCCAATCTATTTATTCAGTTTCCTGAAGCGTACTGAGACCCAGCTGTTGCAGCAGCGAGCCTATCTCAGCCAAGGAGAATTCTCTTTTACAAGCTAAGATCTCTTCTCCCTGCCTCTCTCTCGCACACACACACACAGTATACAGTGCTTTTCCATCATAATCTCTCTTATTATCACTCCCCCATTTTTCCCCTCTTGAGCTATTTTCTATTTCTTTTCCACGCTCTTCTCCTCCCTCGTGCTCATGTCTTAGTCTCGGTTGTGCCGGATCTTTCTTTTATCTCCGAGGGAGTGGCAAAGCACAGCTCTGCTTCAAATAATTTATTTGCTCCATCATCCCCTTCTCCTCTAGAGGCCTTTTGCCAAGCTGCCAAAAGGGAATATGCTCTTAATTCACCTATCTGCTTAATTGAAGGTGAAAGAAAGAGAAAAAACTGTCTCAGTGGGTCTTCTCATGGATGGCTCTTAAAATGGAGATTGCATGGAGGGAGGCAGACTAAGCCATTACTCTCCATCAGCTGCTCGAAATGCCGAGCGTTTGTCATGTCTTCAAGTGAAGTATTCTTTATTCATGGAGTGGTGTTAATGTTTTATTTCCCAGCAGAAGAAGAAAAAGATGAACCAAGAGGGAGGGTATGGGAGAGCAGGGAGAAATTATACACTCATATTTCATAAATGCAGATTAAGGTGCAAGCTGGTGCCAGCACTCTGATTCCCACCACGGAAACGGTGAATTGAGCATTATCGTTGTCGAAAAATCTCCCTCAGCTCAACCCGACTCACAACAGCAGATTAGCCGATGGGAGGAGGTTTTGCGCTCCGAACATGATAATGTTTACTAGCTAGTCTGCTCCAAAGAAGATCACTAATTGCCTGCTTGTGTATCTAACTCACGTGTCTGCCTGCGGGAGAAAGAAGGAAAGAGAAGTAGTCGGAAAAGGCAGACAGACGGGAGGAGCTACAGGCAGAGATACAGAGTCAAAGAGGGCGGAGAGAGATGACATTTTTTGTAACACTCCCTGAATGTTTCTGACACGGTGAATTATTCATCAGTGGTAATTGTGATGTGAGTTTTGGCCTCGGCTTTTTAGTGCCGACTGGCTGCTTTCAGTGTCTCCGTCTCCCAAAAATCAGCTCCAAATTAGACTGGGGACTTGTCGAGCCCGACTTTCGTCAACCAGACGCATTCGGTATCTGTTAATGAATAAGGAATGAACATCTCCCAGCTCCAGAGTTGCTACTGTCACACACAAACACACATGCATTGTTTACCCGTGTGCGTAAACACGGCGACAGACACACACACACACACACGTGAACACCTGTGCCGTTCTCACACTTGTCAGAGCTGCTTTTCTTTAACAGCGAGAAGAAAGGGTGAGCGAGAGACGCAGCAGTTTGCTGGGTTGGAGCTGTTAGCCTCTGTGGGTGTAGTTGGGCTTTCAATTCACGTTCAAAGGCAGCGGCTGTCTGACTCGCTCTTCAATGGCTGGTGGGCGTGGGTACTTAGAACTGAGGGATTCTGACATTCTGTGTGTATCTGTGAGGTTTGCGCATGTTTCTATGTGTGTTTATGTGAGGTATTGCTTGTATTTGTATTTGAGCGTGTGATGTAGTGGAGCTGTGGGCTTTCTGGGGCTTCCAGAGCTCCACCACTCTCCTTTGTGACGGAGAGGGAGAGGCACAATCTCAAACAGCTCTCTGCTTTTATTCTGGAGTGGAGAAGAGAGCTGCTAAAGCAGCAGAGCCATGAAAGAGCCTCTGATTAAACCGCCTGCAATCTATGCCCATCAAAACCAGTAACACCAACTTCACTGTGGCAGCTAGAGATTTTTAAAAAATGGAATTAAAGTGGAAATCCACTAAATTAAAGATTTTGATATGGCTATTTTGCCCGAAGCCAGAAAACAGAAAAATGCCAGACATAATGTAATAGCTGGGTATCGAACCTCAGTACTTGTACAGTTTGAAATGTGTCTGAAGCACAGAGCATAAAAAACATTAAGTAGAGCTGAAGTTTAGTTAGTTTAGTCTTTGTTAGCAAACTGAATCTGTTTTTGGGGGTTTTGACTGTTGGTCAGACTAAAAATTGTGAGGAAACACTATTTGTACTTATTTACATTTTATAGACACTTTTCTGTCAGTAAACATGATGATGTATTTTTGTGGGCGGAGCGTAGGTGGACGCAGAATGATTTTCTGGAAACGTTAGCTATTGCTGGCTAGCAAGTTTTGTTGGCTTGTTTTTTTAACTATGGCTGAAGAAAATACAAGTTGAATATGCACAGTCACTCACTCTATGGGCAACCCTGTCTCCCACAAAATCACGTTCCCATACAACTAAACTGCATAACCAAATTACGTTTTCAGGGAAACGTATTTTCTCAGAGTTCTCACACTTTTAAAGACGTGATTAACGTTGTAAATGGAAACAAAACAACGAAAACGCAACAAAACTACTTCTTTAGGTTTAGTAAAAAAAACATCATGGTTTGGCTTAAAATGACTTCTACATTGAAACAAAACAAAACCAAAATGCAACAACACTACTTGGTTAGGTTTAGGCAACAAAACGACAGGGTACGAGTGTTAGTGTTAAGACTGACTTATCAAAAAGGGAGGCTTACAGTATCGGGGAAGAGAAAATGTTGTTAATAGTTAAGCATCTGCTAACCGCAGGCAAGGGCTCACTGCTGCGACTACGGTTAGCAAAAGGCTAAGCTAAATTATTAGCAACATTTTCTTCCCATCTTTCCATATCTGAAACACTTCGCCATTATTGTAGCTTGCTAGAGCCTCGAATCACAATTTTGTCATCCCCAATGTATGCGATTTTGATTCTGGCGCTTAACAACACAGCAAGGTGACATTTCTGATGTGTAACTTTAGCCTACTACTCTGAGGTGATCTGTGTTTGCCTGCAGTCTTTCTCTAGCTAACAAGGTAGCTGTGTCTCAATTCGGATACTTCCGTTAGCACACTTCCATGTAGTACACTGTGCACACTATGTACTTGTGTAGTATACGTGAATTTTGACAAGGTAGAGGTGTCTCAAATCACACAAGGCTGTTGTGCACTCACCGGAAGTAAACTCAATTCAGACGGATAAATTAACCCAATAATGTTTTTTATCTGACAACAGTATTGGTAGTGAAAAAATGCACATGTATAGCTTAAATTTGTATAGTTTGGTGTTCACCGTTTCAATCGCAATTGCTGCAGCTTCCTCACCATTTTCACAAGTTGAAAATAGGTTGATGGGCCTCTCCCCTTCCGCTATACGTTAAGTGTCCAGCGTTCCACATGCCATACTTCTCAGTTTGAACGCACTTATGCACTCAGAATAGCAAGTGTAAGTACAGATGTACGCAAATTGAGACACAGCACGTGGCGTAATCGTGACGTCAGAACTCAAAGAGTCTATAGATGCGGTGGAAATTTCTATAATAAAGGCTCACAA
>CAKALU010067924.1:34028-49339 GCA_916700995.1 Hozukius guyotensis | reverse complement strand
GCCATTTTCAAAGGGGTCCCTTGACCTCTGACCTCCAGATCAGTGAATGTAAATGGGTTCTATGGGTACCCACGAGTCTCCCCTTTACAGACATGCCCACTTTATGATAATCACATGCAGTTTGGGGCAAGTCATAGTCAAGTCAGCACACTGACACACTGACAGCTGTTGTTGCCTGTTGGGCTGCAGTTTGCCATGTTATGATTTGAGCATATTGTTTTATGCTAAATGCAGTACCTGTGAGGGTTTCTGGACAATATCTGTCATTGTTTTGTGTTGTTAATTGATTTACAATAATAAATATATATATACATTTACATAAAGCAGCATATTTGTCCACTCCCATGTTGATAAGAGGATTCGATACTACTAGTAATTCCTTCTTTTAACAGTTAATAGTCTCTAAAACTCAACATATAGATGAACTGCTTCAAAATGAACTCTAACAATGAATTCTGAACTAATGCTTAAAGCTTTAAATCACATTTCTTCCCCTCTCATAACTCAACTGCTGGATTGGATTTGCTTTCCTCCAGGTGTGACGCATTATGATTCATTCATAAATCATTTCCATGTTTACTAGAATTAACTTGTTTCTGACATCGAAAGTAAAAATATGTCTTCAGTTTAATGTGAAATTGAGCACACGTCTCTTTTGTAATATCATCATCATGATAACTGCTGAAGTTTGACAGTGTAGAAGAAGAAGAATAATCCATTTTCAGGCTGTCCTGATTTCCTGCGAGCTCACACACTGCCACAGATTTCAGTCCCACTCCCACCACCTGAAGCACCCGGGCTTCTCACTCACTGCTGCTCATCTCATCTCAGCAATTAGATATAAAAATATAGACCAATCACGAGCTGTCTGTGTACTAAGAGCGGCCGTTGTTACTAGGGAGAGCAGCAGAGAGTGGGCCATATAAAAACCAGCTTATATAAACAACGAGGGGCTTCAGATCTGAGCAGCTGATCCGAGTCCAGAGCAACACGATCGTCTGTGTGAAGACGAGATTCATTTTAGAAGCAAAGCGTGAAAGAGAGATTTTTTGGTTTCATGCAACAGAGCTGCTTGTGACTGGAGTGTTTTGTTTGAGGGTTGTGTGCACTTTTGATTTGACCTTTGACCTCTTTACAGCTTGTAACAGTGGTGATCTTTGAACTGAAGCCAAGGCTGCGTTCACAGTTCACACCGCCAGCAGCTATTTTAGATTTAGTCTTAAAACAAAAATGTTTATTAGTTTCAGTCACATTTTGGTCATTTTTATCCTTCATAGTTTGACAACTCAAAATGTTTTTAGTCCAGTTTTAGTTAAAGGGACTGTTTGTAACTTTTTTAGCGTATAAATGTACCGGGTCGGGACACAGGCGCGTTCGCATATGCGCGCTTGCGTGTGGCCGGTGTCCCCGCTCCTCTGCCTGCTTGCCTTCACTCAGACAGCGCGCGCGTTCTCGCGTACTCGCTCCACCTCTAGACGTGAACGCGCGCTCACTCCACACTGCAGAAGAGTTAGTTTAGCTCTGAGAATATCTAGTGAATGTACAGTGGACGTTTGTGCAGAAATAACTGCTGCAGCTTCACCAGACCAACAGAGGTTTTCCGTGTCTTGTGAAGGGACGGGGCTCTGCAGAGAGAAACGTTGGAGTCTCGTTACCGACCGGGTGCCGGTGTCTCCCTGTTCACTCCGGCTGCGGGCGGAGGGAGACGAGTTTCTCGCTGCAGAGCCCCGCTGCCTCAGCCTGTGCTGAGGCAGGAGAAGCAAACACAGTATCAGCATTGATTCATGGAGAGACCTTCGTCTGGTCAGCTAACATTACTGCCAAGCAGCTACTAATAGAGTGATATTGTGGTTTTAGCTGACGTGTGTCGCCTCACTGTGTTGAGCGATGCTCGTTCATGTCTATTCAGAGCGAGCACAAGCTCGAGCCCGACGCTGACTTTCGTTGATTTCACGGCCACAGGTGTCGCTGTTAAGAAGCATTTCTGAAAGTTACAAATAGTCCCTTTAATTATTAGTGATTTCAAATGTCGACGTTATGAATAATGCTTCGAACTATCTGGTACAGCCCTACAAGCTGCCGTACAAGAACTTTGCCCATTAATAATATTATGTAAAACTGCCGTGATTTTTATTTTAATCAGCTTTCGGTACTTGCCAGATTTCAATACTCAATGCTGCGGACACATTTTACTCTGTACCCAAAAAATATTGAGAATTAATTGCAAGCAAGGAACTTTTTTTTACCCATTTGTGCCCGCAACTGAAATGTTTAATTTACTTTGGCGGGAGTGTTCTCTGTAAAAAATCTCTCTCTAAAAATGTGAAGACATTTTTAAAATCAGTCAAATGTTTGGCTGAAAGGTGACTTTTTCTCATCATACTATATCTGGTATTTTGGCACATGATGGGACTACTGTTTTTGCATTTTTTTTTTGCATTTTTTTTTTTAGGAAAAAACAGTAGTCCAATGTGCTAAAATACAAGACATAGTATGATAATACAATGTTTTTATCTCAGAAACTACAAGGAGCACCATTAAGTATTTGGTATCTATGAACTCATTACAAATTGAATATCAAAGATATGCACACATATGCACTATAAAAAATATTCATATGGAAAACATTTAATAAACAATGTTAGCTCCATTGTGTGCACATAGCCTCCTGTAGTGGATATCAGGAGTATTTTATAGCCAGATTCCCTTTCAAGAGGTAGAAAACCCATTTGGCACACTTTGGGTATCCAAGTGTGCCAAATGGAGAGTCCTCCTGGTCCTATCCTGACTAAAACCTTTGTAGAATCTATGTGCTTTGTGTTATTTATATCTGCTTTGGCACAGTTGTAGTCGAGGAGTTGCTGATTGAATTCAGTGGCGTCTCTGTGCATGGCATCATTGCTATAATGGTGTTATCCACATTTTAGGCGAGGATAAAAATGTAAATGTTTCCTTTGGTTCATCCCAGTTTACTCAGGCATAGTAACAGTCACAATGTTACTGACACTGGGGATGAACTCTCTGAGGTCTTACCTATCCATAGAGACCAAGATCATGCATATAGACCTGGTAGTTGTGGAGCTATTCTGGATTTATTTTGGGTATGTCTGTCTAGGCGAACAACACCTTCCAGCACTCTATAGGGCTTAAGAGGTTGAATAAAAAATGTCCATCACACAAACCCCTCAGACTTATCTTGGGTATAGATAATAGACGGATAGATAAAATAATAATAAAAGCACAGCTGGAATGAGAAGCAGTGACTCAGCGATGATAACCTGGTCGTCAAGCAGTTATTTTGTTTTGGGAAGCATCTTCTTCCAGGTGGTTCAGCGCTGCACCAACAAAGCCTTTTGTCATGCTCTCTCTATTTTTTCTGAAGGCAGCTGTAATAAACCAACCATTGTTTATCATTAAATGCAGATAAAAGAGGCTGAAATGACCAATACTTCCTCTCTTCTCCCTGTGGAGTTGTTTCAACCTGCTTGAGTTCAAATTATAAGGCACAAGAAATTGCACTTAATCAGCTTTCAAATGCTGTCCTGTGATTGCCAAAACCTTATAATGGATCTTTTTATTGCTGCATTCAGCTCGGCGCACACTCCCACTTAAGTAAAGATACCTTGTTTTCATTGCTCTGCATCACTCTTAATCATTATAAGAGCAGAGTACCACTTTACTTTTCCAATACTGTACGGATTTAAGTTGTTAGTTTGTGGCAGCAAGACATAAATCAGTATCTAACGAGACTGAGCAGTTCATGTGCAGTTCAATACCTGAGTTTCGGTATCAATACCTTATCTGATATCTTAGTTGTTTCATTTAACAAAATATACTGCACCAAACCGTTGGATTTTGTTGTTGTCAACAAATCCGATGAAAAGACTTATAAAATGTCTGTCTGTGGCTCTAATTTCCAATCCCATTGGTTCCTCCTGAAGACGTAAATCTCAACCCGTGCAAACCACAGGATACGTTGAATAACAACGTTTCTGAGCCAAAAAACAAGTTTCATAAATACGTTTCGTGTCAACCTCGTATCACGCTTGCAGAAACCCGCAATGCCACGTGGTTAACGTTGTGAAACAAGTGGTTAGGTTTAGGCAACAAAACCACTTGGTTAAGGTTAGAAAAAAGATCATGGTTTGTTAAAATTATAACGTAATAATGTAGAGTAACAATGTAGCGTAATAATGTAGCGTAACAACGCGGCGTGACAACGCGGCGTGGCAACGTGGCCTAGCAACGTGGCTTGACAAGGTGGAGTGACACGGTGGCGTGACACGGTGGCTTAACAGCATAACGTTACAGCGTAACAGCGTAACGTAACAGCCTAACGTAACAGCCTAACGTGACAACGTGACAACGTGACGACGTAACAACGTGACGACGTAACAACGTGACGACGTAACAAAGTGACATAACAATGTAACATTGTACGGTAATAGCTAGTGTAACAGCGTAAGGTAAGAGCGTAATGTAAGAGCGTAATGTAAGAGCGTAATGTAAGAGCGTAACGTAACAGCGTAACGTAACAGCGTAACGTAACAGCGTAACGTAACAGCGTAACGTAACAACGCAACGTAACAGCGTAACATAACAGCGTTACATAACAGCGTAACATAACAGCGTAACGTAACAGCGCAACGTAACAACACACGTACAGTAACCGGTGCAAATAAATAACCACCCTTAGCGGACTTTCTTACATAACGTTACGTAAACTAGCGTACACAAAAAGCGTAAATTCAGTGTTAACTTTTGGTATCACAGGCTGTAAATCTTTAACAATAACAACAATTATGTCATAAAACAGCTAGTGGTTGTAGTTTTTAACAAACATGACTCGAACAGGAGGAAATAGAGCATTAGTTGGGGACTATTTTCAGTGTCACCCGGTGCAACAGCGAGGCTCATTGATGTAATTTTAACAGTTTCTGAACAATGGAGCTCTATGGGATGGACTAACATATACAGTACCAGGCTATGTCACCAGACTAACCAGTGGTTTCTGATGGGGGGGATTCTCCAGTACTGATACCATCAGCACAGTATGTGACACATTCCCAGTATCAGTACATCTCTACCCTCCAGTGAAGCTCCACGCCAGCCCGACAATCCGAACAGTCAACAACAGCTCCGTCCGCTTTGTTTTTAAAACAGGCGGCGGCTTCCTGAAAGCACAAACAGCCTTCACAAGGCCGTCTTTTTCCTGAGGCCTCTCCAACCTGCTGCCCAGACCTGTTCACACACGGCTCCAGCTTCACACCGGGCAGGAAACTCACCTCATGTCCTCACCTCTAGCCCCCCCTCTCTGTAATCTCATTATGATTATTATTATTATTATTATAACCGTCGTCATGGCGCCATCGTTTCAGACTATATTCCTTATGAGGATGTTCTGGGGGTCCTAGGTGATGTCTCCAAATTGTTTTGTTCCACCAACAGTCCAAACCTCAAAAATATTTGAGTTACGACAAGAAACTGAGCAGAGCTGAAACGATTAGTTTATTAATTGATTAGTTGATTGACAGGAAACCCTTCAGCAACAATTTTGATAAGTGAGTAACTATTTAAGTCATTTTTTAAGCATAAATGCCAAACATTGGCTGCTTTTTCTGAGTTTTCTATGGCTGTAAATTAAATATTTTGGGGTTTTCAACAAATTGTCAGATAAAACAAGTAATTTGAATGTTCAAATTTGGGCTTTAGGAAATGGTATGAGTTATTTTCACTATTTTCTGATATTTCAGAAAATCAATATTTTAAAAAACAGAGCTGGGAAAAGAAGCAAATCCTCACATTCGAGAGGGTGGAACCATGAGAACGATTATCAGCCAATAGTGTCATTAGGGGCTGTGAATCGATTAAAATATTTAATTGCGATTAATCGCAAATGAAATGCAATCGCATTTTTTTTGTTCAAAATGAACCTTAAAGGGAGATCTTATCAAGTATTTAATACTCTTATCAACATGGGAGTGGACAAATATGCTGCTTTATGCAAATGTATGTATATATTTATTATTGTAAATCAATTAACAACACAAAACAATGACAGATATTGATCCAGAAACCCTCACAGGTACTGCATTTAGCATAAAACAATATGCTCAAATCATAACATGGCAAACTGCAGCCCAACAGGCAACAACAGCTGTCAGTGTGTCAGTGTGCTGACTTGACTTTGACTTGCCCCCAAACTGCATGTGATTATCATAAAGTGGGCATGTCTGTAAAGGGGAGACTCGTGGGTACCCATAGAACCCATTTACATTCACATATCTGGAGGTCAGAGGTCAAGGGACCCCTTTGAAAATGGACATACCAGTTTTTTCCTCACCAAAATTTAGCACAAGTTTGGAGCGACACGACAAGCTAGTATGACCTGGTTGGTACCAATGGATTCATCAGGTTTTTCTAGTTTCATATGATACCAGTATCTTCACTATCGTTTCAGCACAAATCCTGCAGCAGATACCAGTGACGATCCTCTCAAATACGGTCTGTGTTGTCAGACTGCAGAGCTATCGAGCTGTCAAACTTGGCGTCTCTATCTTTAATGTACGGTGGGTCCACTTCAGGTTGAATGTGCAGCTGTATTACGTATGAAAGGACTCGTGTTGGCAGACAATCAGAGGGAAAGGGCTCTCGGGCAAAACAAAACTTGGATCGGGACATCCCTAGATTCTTATTCCTGTGCACACCTGGCTCATAACAGACGACACCCCTCTCACTCTCTCTCTCTCTAATTATGCTTCAGTATCGCTAATGCTGGATGCAACAGGTTCATGCCTGCTCTCTGACGTTCGTCCAAAGTAATTCCCAAAATATGTAGGAAATCCCAGAAAGCAGGCGAGTGAAAGTAGATAATAACACTTCTCAATCTCTCCTGACAGTCACAGATAAACATTCATGGAGAGGAATTTCATATAATTACGTTGATATTTTTAGCTTATCCAGTGTGACTTACAAAGAAGCGAGCAGGTAATGTTTCACTCTGACGGGACACACTTGGCTGCTGACAGACTCACTGACAAGAGTCGCAATGAGAGTCATCCACGCAATGGGGAAAATACTCAGTCCAAGTCTACAAGACGGGACACGGCGGTCGAGACGTCAGCACCTCCCGCCTCCCGCCTCCCGCCACCCGCCCGTCAATGCCTCCCCCGCCTCGCCTCAATGAGGATTAATAAAGCCTCCCTTCAGCCGTCTACAGGTGGCCGAGCAAGCGGAGCGTCCCATCCGTGGCATGGTCTGGATGCCAGCCTGTCACGGTGATTCAGGATAATGAAGTGGCGTGCGGTAGCCGGACAGCTGTCAGGATGCTAATTAGGAGGCAGACATCAGAGGAAGAGGGGTGGGGGCGTAATTAATGGCTTAACGATGCAATGCTCTCACAGGCTTAATATAGAGAAAACAGTCTGAGTGACCCTGAAGAGGTGGTGGTGGTGGTGGAGGAGCTATCTGTCAATCATAAGTCAGATCTCTGCTCGGGGAAGTCCAAGCCTCAGATCAGGCGACTTCTAAGATGTCAATACGAACTTGAGGTGCTCACACAGAGCAACAATCTGTAAACATGGCACAGATCTCCCATTCCTTTCATTTCAGTCAGCTGACTGCAGGTGTTTCATATCATGAGTTACTGTATGTTGGCTGTCTTTCCATTTCTTTAGCTCTTTGCACACCAAGTCCGTATTATTTGGTTGTTGCACGTTTGAAAATAAGTACGATCCTCACGTTGTGTGAATCACGTTTACACACCGACTCTGAAACTTTTGTCCGTCGTTAAAGTTTTCGGAACAGGTTGGATTTTCTGCATTTTTTCGCATCCGTCAAAAGGCAAAAGAGGGTTGTTTGACCACTCAGAGCCACCGTTCGTGCAAACGTCATCATCCAAAATGGCATCTGAAACATTCACTTTACGATAGAGAAATAAAAATAAGACAGAGATGCAAAATTTAAAGGTAGATTGTGGCAGGTGATTGCAGAACTAGGGATGTGACGGTGAGGACATTTTCCGACAGTTCACCCATTGGTTTGTGGACTACGGTTTTGAAGCCTCGAGTTTGGCATTTTGGCCGTCGCCATCTTGGTATGTTGCAACCAGAAGTGACACGAGAGGGTGGAGCTATGTGCAACCGAACGCTGAATCATTTTTAGGCGACCAAAATGTTACAATTAACTTTGATGAAGTGAAAACACACTGTGAAAGGGTTAAAGTCGTAAGACAAAAACACGGACAACTCCCAGACCGGACAACGCCGTGGTAGCGACCTGTCAATCACAAGGTAGCCACGCCCTAAAGCATCCCCTGCTTTATGGTCTATCTGACTCTAAATGGGACCATAATTTACTAAATGAACATCATGCTGTATTGAAGAAGACTTGAAACTAGCGACTGAGACCATAAACTCATGTTTACAATGTTTAGTTAGAAGTAGGCTCATTTTCTCATAGACTTCTACACAATCAGACTTCTTTTAGCAACCAGAGGAGTCGCCCCCTGCTGGCTGTTACAAAGAATGCAGGTTTAAGGCACTTCAGCATTGGCTGCACTTTTCCCCAGAGGTTTGCCCACTGGAATTAAATCAGAGCGATCATAACAGTCAGAATAGAGCGGGCAACCCAACACATCGTCTCTTGCAGTGTGAACAATCAGATACGGAGCGAACTGGAGATTACAAGCAGCCAAAGTCAAGAAGAAGAAGAAGAAGTCAAAGCCATAGCAACCTGCCAGGCAAGCCAAAATAGGAAACAAATACCGACCATAAATCACATTTAATATGCACGTCAGAGCATTTTAAAGCAGGATGGAGAGGAGAGTTTAAAACAGTAGAGAG
Source organism: Hozukius guyotensis (assembly GCA_916700995.1). NCBI lineage: Eukaryota > Metazoa > Chordata > Actinopteri > Perciformes > Sebastidae > Hozukius > Hozukius guyotensis. The sequence goes on along the minus strand of CAKALU010067924.1, from coordinate 40,496 downwards.
GGGCGGTGCTTACCATTGCTGTGTGTGCCGTTGTCCCTGTCCCACGCCTCCACTATCACCGTGTACCCTCGCTGAAACACAGAGAGAAGGGGGGGGGAGAGGTTATCACAGTGCACGCCAATACAGAAACTCAGATATGCCCACTTCAAGACGTAGACGTGCTCATGATGTGGACACAGAAACTCAGATATGAGCTGCCGTCACTCATAAACAGACACACACACATTTTGTATAAAAGGTGAGTAACGGTGGGAAAGTAAGCGGCGTTCCCACACTGCTGTCACTGATTAGCTCCCATCTGCCCCAGGCTGGTTAACGAGTGCTCAAAACATTCACTTGGAAGCAGCACATTTTTCATATTTCACCAGACAGGTCTGCTTTGTTATGATAATCTGGTCTCTGAGCCAAAAACTGAACCCAGTTTCCCTTCGTCACTTCTGGTACGGATCATTCTCTCTCCGTCATCTTTTTATTGATCCCAGAGGGCGTAATACGTTCGCCTTTCCCCTTCGGCTCCACGGGGGAGGTCAGCGCCCCTGGAGCTATAGCAGGGATTTGATGACTTGCTCAAGGGCACTTTGTGTGGTAATGCATTGATTTCCAATGAGGGAAACTCAGTTTGTTCCTGCCTTCTCCACAGGGATCTGGACTGCCTTTTAATTCAAGAGGGAGGGGAGACACTTGGGATGATGGAGTCAATACTGTTCAGGGTTTCTTGCTACGTATCGTAGCCTGAAATAAAGACCGTCTCAGCTAATGTCAGAGGAAATTATTATACTTTTATGAAATAGATTTTAAAAGAGATATATATGCATTCTCAGATCTATGCAGGGTTCACTTTATTTAAGCTTTCAATCAACAGACCTTCATCAGAGCGGCTAAATATGTATCGAAAATTAAAATCTAAGAAGACTAGACTCACAAGTCGGTCTCTAAACGCTTCTCTCAACTAGAGAATGAAGACAATCTCCCTGGTTTTGTTGCTAAAACTAGGTGGAGACAATTATAGAGTGGGGCGGTGACATGTAGAAGTCATGTGCTTGTAAACTCCCGCCAGTAAACGGCTCCAGATCGTGAGCTCACGGTCGCTAGTTTCATTATTCCTCCAGAATCTCCGGCTCTCTCCCGGCTCTCTCCCCCGTAGCTGCATCTTAGACGACGACCAATAACAGAGCGTTATGGCACCCCTGCACATCCCCATGCACGTCCCCACGCATGCAGATAAACAGTTGTGATTGGCCTGTCCGAATCCAGGAAATGTACGGGGCGTAGGTTTGTTAGCGGTCGTTCTCGCCGCCGTTCTAGTGACAACTTTGCATCTGAAATCCCATCTCATTCCCAAGATGCCGTCAGCACTCAATACCCTTTAGTGCCAGTATGAAATGCACCATTAACTACAATTTAAACCCATTCGCGGCGACTGTAAACGCTCCGAGAAAGTACTTTCTACTTGCTCTACTTGTGCGTTCTTCCTGACAAGCTAACATGACGTGGTACCAACGGATTCCTTAGGTAGTTTATATGACATCAGTACCTTCACTCCAGCTCTGAAAGACAGAATAGCTGCGGATTGTTAAGAAGTTAATAGTTTATAAAATAAGAGATTGATACTGGACGTCCGTGAATCCATACAATATTGCCACGCAAAATATTGCGATACTGTGCTGTATCGATTTTTCCCCCCATCCCTACAGTTTATACAGAGAGAGAAGAGCACAACCAGCGCTGCTGGTCAAAACACGTTTGACCAGATGGACTCTGTTCATGGAAGTTCACATATTTATTATAGAATTTCCTGGAGGAAAAGTAATTCTGAAAGATTACAGAGATTAGATTACATGATCTATTCTCCACTATTTGGTGCTGTGACAGAGTATTCTGAGGATATTGTGTGTAAAAGCGCAGCATGCCTGCACACTATGCCCTACTTTCCATCCCACAGCAACACACTCAAACTCGGGATTGTTTCAGGTGCAGAGCTATTTTTTTCCTCTTTTTTTTTTTTTCACGGGCATCAGCAAACAAACCGAGACGGAGCTCGCTGTCTGTCAACTGCATGGGGCCGGACGAGCAGCTGTGAGTTCCCATGACCCAAGTGTGACTCAGAGCGACTGAGGGCTGCAGGGAAGATTACAGGGGAGGTTACAAAGTGGTGCTGGGAGAGATTAGAGACACGGAGAAGACATGAAACACCGAGGTACAGAGCTGAAGTGCTTTACGGCACGTTAAAGGTCACTTTATGGTCCTCACATTTAGGTATGGTGGGTGTGGGAGGGGGTTAGTTCACAGTTTAGAGAGACGGAAAAGATGCAGAGACGACATCACGAGTCAGATATGAGACCGTGTTCTTACAAGTATCTCGTGGTTGCTTTAGGATGTGTGCACAACAAGCAGGTTTGGAACTGTTAAGGCAGCATTTACTTGTTTAAATTTGGCTTTCATCAGGTGAGAACGATCTCACTGCAAACATGATGAAACTGCACAGAGTTGGTCTCCAGAAAAGAAAAAGTAACTGACATCATCTGCAAGAAACAACCTAGAAGAAAGCAGGCAGGTTGACACTCGCTGACCTGATAGACACTAAACCTGGACGTGGAGCAAATGAAGACCTCCTGCCTCTGAACCCTCATGCATCTACTGTACATGGACTCTGTCCTGTATCCCCTCCCCCTAGTTCCTCCCTGTCAGCCCGACTGATTCAGACAGCGTTGAACTACAGAGCTGGACCGATCTCAGGCACACCTGGTGAACTCACAATGAAATAAAATGTGTGGAAGTGATTCCAGTAAATGTTGCAGACAGGTTTATTGAGGCTGCGAGGTGTCTACGTAATGTCATGTAACTGCCAGAGAGAGCCTGATGCATTCACAGCAGCGTGTTTGAAGGTCCGGCCCACACTAATAAATTGAACAGTTTTGTTCCTATAGTGTGTGGAGAGCAACGATTTGGCCCAAACAGCAACAACACCACACACTAACAGATTCATTCATCAACAAGTAGAGTCCCCACTAAAAAATCTCTGCCGATCTAACGTGACTTTAGTGTAAACAAACACGGCGGACGACGGGCAGGTAGAATTAGTGATGTTAGTTTTTACTTTGTACTGAAAACTGACGAAGGATGGCTGGATGAAGTCATGGAGACACGTTAAATAAACACTCAAATCAACAAGTTGGTCCTCCATTTCTGAGCTCCATCTCACTACTACTTTATGCTTCATGCCATGACGGCGATGGTTGTCCTTCCTTCTTCAGTCAGCTTGGTTCTCTATTGTCTATCGTTCTCTCCCACGTGACTGCGTCATCGGCTGTCCTCGGGGTTCCCCACACACAACAGGATATCCCATCGTAAATATTGAACATGTTTAATAGTTACGATTTGAAATCGGTGCGTCCAGGATGTAAAAAACACATTTTGACATACCTCACACCACAGGAACATCTGGAAAGATCATCTTTAGAACCATCAAACAATGACCATCCGGCCACAGCTGAGCTGTTACATCCCTACAATAAGACAAGATATGGACGCTTTGATCTGCAGTGACGGTTCTCACACTTTCCCTCTTCACACTGTAAATGCAACTGCCAAAACTATTTAATTCAGGATCTTCTTCCTATAGACTTTATCAGCTGATAGAATCGTTTAGCTCATTTCAACAGAATTGCAACGAATTTGCGTTGCTAGGCAACAGCTTGGGTATATGTTTACTTCCTGTCAGCTGATGTCATTCACATACACTGCCACAGGAAATAAACTGGGACACATTTAGAATATAAATGGTCTATATAGTATATAAAACAGTTTTATATCTATAGTCTATATATTGTATATTTGTGACATCACAAATGGACAGAAGTCCTGATGGCTTGTTTCAAAGACACAGTTTCTGAATACGGACTGTGTGTGTATTTCTCTGTGGATTGAGCCTTTCAATACTTTTGCAGTATTCATATAGCACTTAAACCTGCTTTATAATATAAAAGACCACGATATGGGACCTTTAGTAATGATGATAATGGAACATAATAGGTCCCCTTTAACAAAACTGCTGAACTTCAATCAACATTTATTCAACACTGTTATTGTCTGCATTGTCTCTGCACTCTCAACTAAATAAAAGTCTAATATAATGTAGTCAAAAAAATAAACTTTGTGAAAAAAAATAATATCCTGCAGACAGCAGTAAGGAAAATTTGTAAAATGACGAAAACTTAATTATATTTGTCGTATACATATAGAGGCACATACATGAAATTTGACCTCTGCATTTAACCCATCCTTAGGACAAAGCTCCCGGGAGAGCTCAGTGTCTCACTCAAGGACACTTGGACATGCAGACAAGGAGCCGGGGATCGAACCGCCAACCTTGCGGTGAAAGGACGACCCGCTCTACCCGCTGAGCTACAGCCACAACGCTCCCTGTTGTTGGCGAACTTCATCGGCATATCGTCCGTTAGCTCGGCCTGAGGACGGCGGCGCTGACCAGACGGAGGCTCCAGATGACACTGCGGTGATTAATGAGCCCCAGTGAGAACTCCGTAATGAGTGAGAATAAGTGGACATTATCATAATCAATCTTTCCCTTTGTAATCAATTTTAAATGTCACCGCCGCTGGCTCCCAGACAGATGGGGCTGTCCCACGGCCGCAGAGCAGCGTGTGTGTGTGTGTGTGTGTGTTGGGTGTGTGCGTGTACATACAGTATGTGTGAGTGTGTGTGACTGAACTCAAGTGTGTGTCCTTGAAGGACGGGAGCTCACGGTGTCGCGTCCCCGCTTGTCTGCAGCGAGACGACCTTATGAGTCGACTCTGTGTGCTCTTTAAGTGTGTGTGTGTGTGTGTGTGTGTGATATGGGGGGATGTAGGGGGAGACGTGTTGGGAGACACTTGACACCTCCTAACCAATTTACAGGAGTCAGAGGGATTTGAGTTTTCATTAGGCGAGGAGAAGCCAGCCCACTCCTCGCCGCCTTCACCTGTTCAATGAATAAATTACGGCGCGGCAGGAACAGCCGCCAGCAACACAACTCTACTGAGAGTTTACTGTACTGTACCGGCTGGAGCTGCTCTGTGAACGCTGCTCTCTCTCTAGACACGCTAGGAAGATTTATTCCTCAGTACTGCTGCTGCTACACGTCTCTAACACTTCCTGTCTTGATTTACTCTGTGAAAAACTCTTTATATTTGACTTTGGAGCGTTAATGTGTGGCGTTAACGTGCCGTGTATTTTACATTAAGTGTGGTGTTCATAAAGTGGCAAAGCAATGCCTCTTCATTCCCCCTGATTTGGAGAACTCCTGGCCAGGATGCAGATTAAACCACAATGTTTATACTACAATGGGTGGATATGTAAGCAGACGTGTTCACACATGTGGAGGAGTCGGTGCATATGGTCCATGTGTGCAGTCATAAATTTTGGATGTCCGTAAAGACGTCCTTGAGGACCGACGCTGACATGGACAGATTACACAGAGCTGCACATTCAGCTGATAATTCTCTGTATTAAAAAACACACTACGGAGAAATAGAATGATTATTTCATTCATCAGTTCATCTTAAATTAAATCCAAATCATTGACAAATAAAACGCAGTGATTCTGCAAATAGTGATATTTCAAATCTTCCGTTCACTGGTGTCTTTTTCATGGGAAAAAAATCCCCTGCAGACACTCAACCTGAACTCAACAGTAACGACGGTATTCCAGCGGGCGCACAGCGTCGTACCACAGTGGGAGCGTTTCAGAAGCGGAGCGTTTTGCCTGACCGACTTTCAGCATTTTTCCTGGATATTTGTGCTTCTACCAGTAAAGTTACATACAGCAGGAAAACACAATCCATCTTTCGGAGGTTGTAGCAGGATCAGTTTTAAAGTTAAAGTGAAGATACTGGCATCATGTGAAACAAGAAAATGGGTCTATGGGTACCCACGAGTGACAATATCTGTCATTGTTTTGTGTTGGTAATTGATTTCCAATAATACATATATACATACATTTACATAAAGCAGCATATTTGTCCACTTCCATGTTGATAAGAGTGTTAAATACTTGACGAATCTCCCTTTAAGGTACATTTTGAACAGATAAAAAAATTAACGATTAATCACAATTAACTATTTTAATCAATTGACAGCCATAGAGTATTGTTAAAAGTCCAGTTATGAATGATATGGATCATATGATCGGGAGTCTGCAAAGGGTTGAAAATTGGCCAGGTGCTCTATCCGTTCCACTTCCTGTCCCGGCTCGGTCTGCTCTGTGCAATCGTAGCAGATTGGAGAACTGATTCTGGGAATCGAAACCTTTGTCTAGACTCGCCCCGTTATAAAAGACGTAAGAAGTTCCAGTCACTTTAAACCAGAGTTTTACACCTTAACATGGACTAAAAATCAAGAGGAATGTTCCTTTAATTGAACATTCAGAGCAGCAGGGAATTGTTAATGATTAAAAAAAAAGAAGAAGAAAGA
>CAKALU010067924.1:20058-34008 GCA_916700995.1 Hozukius guyotensis | reverse complement strand
TGATATTTCAAATCTTCCGTTCACTGGTGTCTTTTTCATGGGAAAAAATCCCCTGCAGACACTCAAACTGAACTCAACAGTAAACGACGGTATTCCACCGGGCGCACAGCGTCGTACCACACTGGGAGCGTTTCAGAAGCGGAGCGTTTTACCTGACCGACTTTCAGCATTTTTGAGTTACATACAGTAGGAAAACACAATCCATCTTTCGGAGGTTGTAGCAGGATCAGTTTTAAAGTTAAAGTGAAGATACTGGCATCATGTGAAACAAGAAAAGCTCACATAAAAAACATGTCATACTAGCTTGTCTTGAAGGAGGCGAAATAACGCTCCAAACTGTCATTTTCAAAGTAGTCCCTTGACCTCTGACCTCCAGATATGTGAATGTAAATGGGCTCTATGGGTACCCACGAGTGACTATATCTGTCATTGTTTTGTGTTGGTAATTGATTTCCAATAATAAATATATACATACATTTACATAAAGCAGCATATTTGTCCACTCCCATGTTGATAAGAGGATTAAATACTTGACAAATCTCCCTTTAAGGTTCATTTTGAACAGATAAAAAAATGTGCAATTAATCAATTGACAGCCATAGAGTATTGTTAAAAGTCCAGTTATTAGAAAATTGGCCAGGTGCTCTAGCCGTTCCACTTCCTGTCCCGGCTCGGTCTGCTCTGTGCAATCGTAGCAGATTGGAGAACTGATTCTGGGAATCGAAACCTTTGTCTAGACTCGCCCCGTTATAAAAGACGTAAGAAGTTCCAGTCACTTTAAAACCAGAGTTTTACACCTTAACATGGACTCAAATCAAGAGGAATGTTCCTTTAATTGAACATTCAGAGCAGCAGGGAATTGTTAATGATTAAAAAAAAAGAAGAAGAAAGAAACCCAATTAACAACTTTTCTGGAGTTGTGATCAGAGGAAAAAAAGCGAAGCAACACCTGTCACATCACACCTGTTAGTCTATTGACATGAATAAAACATGTGGCTCCCGGCAGAGAGGAGCTGGGATGGTTAATTTAGCACATTATTAACAGAACGAGCCCAGCGCCCCCCCCCACCACCACCACCTCCTCTCTCTAAGGAGGCCTCGCCGCCCCCCTACCCCCCCGCCCCCAGGAGGCCTCGTTCAGACAGCAGATCTAATCAAAGCTAATCTAATCAGGTCTTTATACGGAGCTGCAGAATGGAATAAATGACCCAATTCACTTTTCCCACACCAAACGCGTGAAAAGCTATTTCTGTCGCTCCGGGTTACGCCGGCTCCTCCAGCGACGGAGAGGAATTCTGGGAATTCGTCTTTTATAGTAAATCGATGCCGCGTATGTTCAGTACAGGAACAGTGGGAGAAAATACCGCCTTAAATCCATTAGTTAGTCTTCTGAGTCAGGGATATACTTTGTTTTAATTCATGCTTTTTATTGTTTCCTTAACCAAAATGACTTCAACAACCTAAACCATATAACATAAAGTAATACTGTAACTAGTAATAGTAACTGTAAATTTAATAACAAAGTATTCGAAAACAAGGGAGGGGAAAAAATGGTAATATTATTATTATTATTATTATTATTATTATTATAAATAATAATAAATAAAACAATAAAATATAATGAATTAAAATGTTTAATTGTTAAATAAAGAATCATATCAATAATAATAATAAAGAAAAAACTGAAAATATATCATATTATATTATATTTTTATATTATAAAAATATAATAATTTAAAAATCAAAATGGTTAAATAAAAGAAATTTGTATTAATAATAATAATAATAATAATAATAATAACAAATTAATAAAACAATAACAAATATATAAAGTACAATAAATTAAAATTTGTAATCATTAAATAAAGTAAAATAATAATATCAATTATATTATATTATTATAATTTAAAAACAAATTAAAAATTAAAATTGTTAAATAAAATAAATAAATAAATAAATAATAATAAAATATAAATAACTAAAAAAATAAATGAATAAAATAAATTCAAACACTGATTTGATTCAGTCCTTATAAAAATATGACTAAAATATACAGTAAGATAAATATGACATTTTCTAACTCATTAAGGGAGTATTTCCGCTGCATATTAGACTTTGTTTCCACAATTTCTGTTTGTTCTTCATCAAATTAAAGTGCCAAAGACTTCAATCAAAGCCCAATGATCTTAGTAAGTCACAGCACGTACAGAGATAAAATCTGAGTACAACACGGTGCTCCGTTTTTTATTACCTCCTCGTCAAATCGCCTGTAATCAGATGCTGCCGCTGGGAATCTGGCTGCACCGACTCAACCTACACTCCCCCACTGTTACACTCCCTCAACCACAGTACACGGTGCAGTATATACCGTGTACTGCAACCACAACGTCGTCTTATCCTTTACCACTTCACCTCGTATCACAACCACAATTGCTGCTTATCGCTCATCTCCCGACTCCTAATCTTAGACTTTATGAATGCATTGTCTCCGTGGAGGTGCATGCAGTACAACAGGTAGCGTGAATTTGATTCTGACAGGTAGAGTAGGAGAAAGATTGGACAGAACATAAAGAACGTGAACAAAATCTGAACCATCACAATCATTAAAAAGTGAATATTTAACAAAAAATATGGCCTCATTACAGCTTTAGCTTTATTGGTGCAACATAGTCCCCATAATCTGAACATGTCTTGCACATATTTAAGGCTTTTATGCAACAGTTGTCAAAATGTGGACCGTCTGACAGATTCCCTACGAGCTCGTGTGATACTGGGAATGTGTCTGTGACCAGTTCACATGCTTGGCTGAAGCTGCTGATTCGATAACAGGCTGTAAACAGAGTGAAGTGGAAGAAAAGATTAGAAAGAGAGAGAGAGAGAGAGAGTGAGAGACAAATTCAGACCAACCGTGACCGTTAAAGTCCACAGTGATTCGCTGAGGAAGTTTAGTAGGTTTTCACAGCCTGGTTGAGACTTTGAAATGATACGGACGTGGGTAAATGTACGCCAGTCCTTTGGAACAGAAACCTGCTAACACAAAACCAGCATCACAGGTGTAAAGACGCCAGAGGCGGGACCAAGTCATTGTTTTGCACGTCGCAAGTAAGTCTGATGTCTTTGCACTCAAGTCCCAAGTGAAGACTGACAAATCCCAAGTCCGAAACTTTGAGTTTGGGGTCCTAAACAAGTCACCGAATGTAAAAAAAAACCTTCAGCAACAAACAACAAAAGATAGAAATTCAGTTTGCTCAGTTCAGTTCAGTTTTTTTTCTCCCTGCGAGTGAATCCTCTTGCCAAACAAATCGATAAAGGATCTCTCGCTGTTGGAGTTACCTCCTGTAAAAAATGTCTTATTCAGCGTTCGGTTGTGCTTAGCTCCATCCTCTCGTGTCCCTTCTGGTTGCAAATAAAGATGGCGATGGCAAAAATGCCACACTCGAGGCTTCAAAACTGAAGTCTACAAAGCAATGGGTGACTTCAAGGTGACTACGTCCATTTCTGTTTTGGATATATATGTTGTCATCTCCGCTGACAAATGACCAGTTTTGCTGTTTAGGTTTGAGGACGAGTCAGTTCGTCTTTATGCAGATGTCCTACAGCGACTGTTGCTGCTGATGTTTGCACACTCGTTAGTTATATTTTATCGTTACTGTATTACACTCATATTGCTTATATTTTTGCACTTCTGTTGCTCAGACTCTGCACTTTTAATCGCTGATATTTATTACTAATCGTGCCTTATTTATTCCTGCTAAATATATGTGAAGTATTTTCACACAATGCATCATTTGAGGTTGACGCAACTGCAAATATTATAATGCTCGCATAATGACAATAAAGTAATTGTTTGATTGATTGATAATGAATATTTAAATTATGCTCAATGCTTAATTATTGAGGAATTAGCTGATAAATTAGTTGATTGATAGCAAACAGAACTGATTAATGGTTCTAAGTAACATTTGTGGATTTCAGCTTGTCCAGTGTGAGGATACGGATCTCCACCTCATACGATATCAAATTAACTAAATCCCTTTAGGACTTTTAACTGTAAGTCTCACTAAATGACTGGAAGATGACATATTGGGTTCAGGGAAGAGAAATCAAAGAAAGTGGGACTCATACGTGATGAAATGTTATTACATGCTCCCCTGGTTTCTCTTAGATTTGGTTGCTCTAGTTTCTGAAAAGTTGTGAAAGATCTGCAAATCCGGTGGACGTGACTCTCTGGGAGGATAGAGGAACACCACCAGCTGCTGAGATGCATGCTAAATACGACTATTCCTCCTTGTCTCCTAACAACTGGATGCAGCTATAAATTCAGAGCTGCGTGTGAAGCGAGAAGCCAACACCTGAAGCAGGCGTGAATACCAGATTCAGCATGAGAGCAGCACAAGAGAGGCCTTATGTAAACGCTCTCAAATCCACTCCTGACATTTCGCCCCGGCGCAGCTGCCCTCCCTCTATCTCCGCTTCCATCTCTCTCTCTCTTCCAGCTCCCTCCCTCCCTCCCTCCACTCGTCTTGATAACTCAATATCTGGGCACAAAAGGCCGAGGTATAAAGTCATTGTTCCCGCTGAAAGGTGCGGGGACAAAGAGGTTAAGGCAGCCCTCGTTTTCCACAGCGCCGCCGGGAAAGTGATATTCACGCCGTGGGAAAACCCCCCCCCCGACCGGCTCCTTCATCATTGATCCACCTGAGCGCAGATGTGACGAATGAACGGCTTCTACTGCACCCAGACAGCAAATAAAACTCTTTCATGTGGAGGCGAGGAGGAAGGAGAGAGACCAGTTAGCTACGTGCAACATAAACTCTGACTGTTGTTTGAACATAAACTCTTCAGGGAGAGGAAAAACTTACGATTTTGAAATAGATTTTTAATGGCAGAATCGATATATTTGCTTCATTTGAGTCTATGTGGAGGTAGAAGGAAGTTACCACTTTTCTTGTTGTAGTCTGAGTAACATGACGTCATATCCGTTCCGTATCCGTCAACCAAAACAAACCACAGCCGGCCGAGACGCCAAACGTCGGAGGGTCAGCGTGGATACGACCTGCACCCTCCCATGTTAAATCCAGCGTGGTAAACACTACACATCCAGTAAAGGATGGAAACACTTTGGGTTTCACACATTGACAGGAAAAGCAGAGCTAGACATCACGGCTAAAGCTGCATGCTAACTCTGTCACGGACAGGAAACGTTGTCATATCGCGGTAACGTGGCGGTCGAGCCAGCCGTCGCTCTCGTCTCCGTCAAATGGCCCGACGTTGCAACTGTAGAGCACCCATATACTGACATTTATGTTAAATGCATTCAAACGGCCCCGATGGAGCTCACCATGGATGGATAAAGAGAACGGAACTGACGGGAGAGCTAGAGACCACCTTGGAGAAGTTAGAGGAAGTAAACATGTGTGACTATGTCCGGTTTTCAAAATAAGGTGTACACATCCGTATCAGATCGGTACTCGGTACTAATATCAACCCAAAACTTCCACTTTATTCTACTACATAACATCCAAGGAGCAGAGATCTTAGACACGTGGTGGATTGAGAAGTGTGTGAGAGTGTTTCGATGGTTTCTCCATGAAGCGGGAGGTTGGGTAACGGAGGTTACTGACAGAGATGTGTTGAGAAACCCTGCTGAACCTTCACCCAATCTCTCTGGAGAGCACAGCCTGCACAACATGTTGCAGCAACGTACAGTAGAAGAAGAAGAAGAACGCTGTAGGAACACTTCCATCAGATCTGCCCTGTTTGATTTCTTCATCATACTATTGGAAAGCTAAATGATGAGTCAGGGGTGCGTTCATGATAAGCGTGTTTGCATTGATTTACTTGGAGCGTTTACTCCTTTAGTTCGGTTTATTTGTCTGTGAAATGAAAGACGCTTTAGGAATTCATCCATTTCCAGCTACTACTTCATGTCCTCTTTACTGGGATAAACAACAACGGAGGAGAAAACATTACCCAAAAATCTGTCATGCTTAGCTGAAAATACACTGCAAAAACAAAAATCCCCCTCAAACGCCAATTTGGTAAGCAGAAATGACTGTGAAACTACCATGAAAACCAGGCCATTTCCTGCTTTCTGGTGACTTTTAAAGAATGAAAATAGCAAAATAATTATAAAGTACACTGCAACAGCATTTATTTGTTAAATAGGCCTTTTAATTTTATTCTCAGGAAAGAAAACTGTATAATTCGGGGCGTGAACTTGTGTGAATCTCTGGTATGAACTAATATTCATCAGTTTTTATTGATTCATTCATTTGTTTTGCCCTGTTTGAGTGTTTCTCTCAGTTAGCTCTCTCCTTCTCTCACTCACTGAAGGTCAAGGTAAAGCCTGACTTGTGTGCTGCAGGCTGCGATGTGCGGCGAACGCAGCTCAAACCGTATTGCATCAGTTGCGAGCGTAAATATATCTAAGGTCGCGAGCAGCTCTCATTTGGTTTCGCATTTGGTGTAACTCTGTTGTCATCTGGGTGGAAACAGTAGAGCTTATACACGCTGTACAGTAGGCTTGCCCCGGTAGTCGGTGTTACACGGTGTTCGGGCACACACTGATTACATTACGCCCCCGCTTTTTTTTACAGAAGTAAAACCCATTTAGTTCATTTTGGCGTGTCAGCGCCATGTTATCAATAGATAATCAGACAACGGATGCTACAGACTGACAGTAAAAGTGTCTGCTGCGTACATAGTCTCAACACAGAGTAGCAGGAGTCAGATTTCACACACGGGACGAGAGAGAGAGTTGAAAGACAAGACGATGGAGGAGGATTTGGTGTCGAAGCGAAAAGCAAAAGCACCTATTTCAGATTCAACCCTAATGCTATAAGGGAACCATAACGTTAATGAGGCAATCGCCGTGAGGAGGACGGAGCGGTCACAGCTGCAGCTGTGGCCGGTGGAAACCTGCAGCCCCGCAGCAAAAGCTCTACGGGAGGCGCCGTAGACCGCCATCACGTTAAAGATCAAAGTAAGCTCTCTACACATGTTGACCATCATCTTTTCTTGTAAAATGTCCGGTGTAATCGGTAACACCGGTGTTGGTCACAAGTTTATTAAACGATCTTTTCCCCACTCTGCTCACTCGGACCAAAGAAAGCAAACTGTCGGTGTGATCACACCCTCAAAGCTAGCAAAACAAGCTAACCAAAATGGGAACACAGAGAGCCAAATGATCTCTAACGCTCAAAATATTTAGCTACGGAGGGGAAGACGGACAAGATAAACAAGAGATACATGAAGAAACACAGCAACAATGGAGGGTTTGGTCATCTACAACTTCTCCCATCCTGCACTGCTTCTCTTTCATAAGCTGTCAGTGAGGTCCAGCTGGGCTCCATTAGCCCGGTGAACAACTACCGGGAGTCAAGTGGGAAATTAAAGTTGCGTTTGTGCCTCATGCTTTAATCACCTCAGAGCTCACCATGCATGCATTTCATTAGCTCTGCCTCTCCTGAACACACACATGTACATTAGGACCTGGTGTTAGCATGTCATCTGTAAGTGGATATCTGATCTGAAAAGGTGTAAATGCACACAGAACGCACTGCAACTGGATCAGCGAAACCATATCTGGAGGTGGACTGTTTACACTGTGATCACATCTCAGCAGCTGTGAAAGACGTCTGTAGATTTTGTCCCATATTCTTAAAGAAACAAAAAGCACCGAAACGTGGAGGAGATAACAGGACGCTTATTAATCATAACAGGTGTAAATAAGGTCACACACAACACACACACGTTGACGTGCAAACACACACATGCGTGAAACTGATCTGTACATACTGTTCACATGCACACAGCGGAGCTTGGCGACGATTCAATAATATACCACGGCTACAGAAAAAAAATAAAAATACTGGCTCCTGATTGGCTGGCAGGTGTCCATTGAAACTGTAGGCCTATATCAGGTTATCTCAAACATAGTGCAAGTTTAACCACTCGCTTCTAAATCAGTGCTCAGTGCAGGATAAACTACAGGTAACCGTAGCAACCACGCTAATGCATCATCAGCAGTTGAGAGGTCATGATGCTTCGCTCACATTGTGGTGCTCTTTGCCTCTTTTTATGTATATAGTGTAAGGACACTTGGTGGGCCAGCTGACCAATCAGAGCAGACTGGACTTGGGCTGAGATGGGGGTTTCAGACAGAGGGTGAAAAGAGGAGCTGCAGCACATCCGGTATGAGAAAAGGAAAGCAACCAAGTCCCCAGGAAAAGCGCCGGGCGTTAAAGCAAATTTTCATAGTGGGCAAACGGTGGAATAACAACTTCCGTGTTCCACTTAATTTCCTGAGCTGGCATCACTTGACTCACTGAACGGATCATTTGCAAACATCACACAAACATTTAGTGTGACTTAGGAGGAAACTGAATCGACTCACATTCACTCTCTGGAGATTTAAACTAAAACTAAAGTTTTAACTCGTTGTGGGGAACTGTGAGAACATATTTATGTCCCCTCACAAGTGCACAAAGCTGCCCCTATACAAACACACATCAGTCACACATAAAACCAGATCCAGCAGCAGCATCGACAATCGATCAGCGGCTCAGACTGAGCAGCTAATCGCACATTTTATCCACCTCAGAGTCAGGTCAGCTGACACGGGAAGCAGCGACAGACAGCGTGGGAAAGACGAGCAGGCTCGTCCTGACCGCAGTTAACCGAGCGGAGAGCTTTTTCAACCGCCTCGCCCGGCCGCCACACACACACACACCACGTAACGGAGCCCTGCTGTGGCCCGCTGCAGGCTTTTAGGCTTATTAAAGACACACGGAGGGTGCAGAGGGAGCAGGTGGGGGGGGGGGGGGAGGTTTTATGGTCTGAATTTGGTGTTTTACAGAGAGAAACATGTTCCAGGTCAACATATATGCTTCATGAGAGAAAAGATTTTCATGTTTCAAAGTCATGCATGCATGAAGAAAAGGAGAACTGTCTCTTCAGTCCTTCTGGAGAGCAGATCACTAGCTGGACAGTGCCAAGAAAGTCTGTTCAAACCAGACTCGATGCACGCAAAGAGAAGTTACTGCAACCTGCACAGAAAAGTCAAACATTAGAGCTGATGATAGCTGACTACATCAGGTCTCTTGAGTTCAGACAGACCCATAAACTGGGACATGAATAGTTTCAGTATAAAAGGTCTTTGCACACCACGTCCATATTTTTCATTTGCATGTTTTTAATCCGTCATCCGATAACAACCTTGCACACTCTGATGCGTTTTATTATTCTCTTCATTGCGAAAGTGCTTTATGCTGGGAGACAAAGTGAATCAGGGTAGTGTCCAGAACTGTCCGTTCAAGCGGTGACGTATCCTGTCGTAGAATGCACCTGATTGGTTCCCTGGTTTTCTGCTCGCCGTGTCAAACGGGAAACAACACGGCGGCCTGCTCCTAAACTTTCTGTTATTCCGTCTAAACTATCCAATAAGCGAGAAATAGTCTCTGCCACTGCTGAATCTGGTTTCATTTTACAACTAGATCTTGTAGTTTCAAAGCTAGGTCCAAGTTTCGTGAGCCGGACGCGTCTCGCTGGACGAACTCATTTGCATAAAGGACTGTTCCCGCCTTTTCATTTAGAAAGAGCAACGGCCAATAAGGAAAGTCCAACACTCGGCCGACCAATCATGTAACTTCATCACTCAGTGACAGACCAAAAACATATGACAACATATCATCTCTGATTACGAGAGAACGGAGTCGACGGAGCTACTTCATTCAGTCGGTCTCTACCTGCCATATATCCAGGTAGCTAATGCTAACTAGCCACCCGTCTGCAGATATCAGGCTCGTGCGAAGAAAGCTCCATCAGCAGGAGCAGATGAATTACTTTATGAAACTGGATCTGATGGTTTTACTTAGTCACAGCATCTGGTTCTTTTATTGCACGACTGTTTTGCATGTGTAGGCTTAAAAATAGGACATTTTAGTCTTTCTACATTTTGCAGGATCATAAAATGCTGATTGGTAAAAATATGCACGTGGCTGCAAAAAAACAATGGTAGACTATTGAGTGGCTGCTAGATTTTTGAATCTACTGTGGCAGATGGACAAAAAGGTCATTTCCAACCCTGAATATATCACGTCAATACTCTCATTTACCTTTCACACAACCGAGCACGCCAACCCTACACCTCCGTTCACGTGAGCGTCACAGCCTCCTCTTTTCCCAAAACCAATCAACCATAAAAGCATCACCAAATCGAGAGGAGCTCCTGATGGGAGAGCGGACGGGCGAGCGCAAGCCAAGGACGCACTCGGCAAATGAGCCAAACGAGCCAAACCGCCCCGGCAGTGACGGCAGCGAGGACGCCACCGACGGAGACGACGACTCCAACATTGCACTTTGTGATTGCTCAGTGATACTCCTCCGAGTGAGCTGATCTTTTGCTCGGCGACGCCGCTGTAATCATAGCCTGTTTTCCTAATGCTATTTCACTAAAACATTTATTCCAGGAGGAGGAGGAGGAGGAGGAGGAGGAGGAGGAGGTGGTGGTCTCCAAACAACAGCTGTTCCACCTCTGTCCTCTCAGATCTGCCAGGCTGAGGGGGGGAAAGAGAGGGGGCAGAGGAGGAGGAGTGGGGGGAAAAGAAACGGGCCATGAAACTGAAGGAGTACGCACCCTTGATCCTTGATTTACTCACAGAGGGGTGAGGGGAGGACAGCAGCTCTAAAAATACCCCATAAGGAGAGAGAGAGAGAGAGAGAGAGACAGAGACTGGGGACGGTTCGGGTGAGAGGAGGAGGAAGAGGAGAAGAAGTAAATGCTTGTTTTTGCTTCACTCACTACTGTAAAAAAAACCATCTTAAGTTTCTGCATCCTAAAAATACACCTCCCTCGTGACAGAAACCTCACCAGGAAGAGGGGGCTGCTTCCTCTCTTCCTCCCCATCATCATCCCTCCTTCCCTCCTTCCCCTCGCTCCATCGGTCAATCCCTCCCCCGTCCCCTCCGTCCCTTTCATGAAACAAGATGTCACTAAAGACCCAAACAGCCAGAGGGGTTAACATGGAGGGGAATGATCAGAACAATGTCCTCCTTTTTTATTTCTTCCAGCAGCTAATTCATGTCAGGACCAGTGGCCCAGATACTGGGGCCGACCGAAGGAGTCCACTAGAGCAGCACCAGAGGCTACAGGCCACGGCCTCTCACACACACACACACACACACACACACACACACACACACTGTTAGTGACTGTCAGCGCTGTCTGTTGGCCAACAACATGCAACAGTACAAACTAGAGTCTGTGGTAGGAGGCCGACTAGGTTTGGTGAAGTACGAGGAGACATCTGTCAAACATGATTTTGTTTACAAGACTTCCTGAGCGAGCTCTGTAATCTGCACGATATACAACAACAGCCTCTATTCTTAGAGAGGGGAACCTCAGAGGAGGGATCCCTCTTCCAGGATCGACAGGCACGCATTCAAAACAATGGTTCAATTATAATACGATAAGTGGATTCAAGTGACTGATTAAAGTCATCCATCAAGAAAAAAAGTGTTGTTTGTGTGAAGGGAATATTCCTGAGCAGTATTTTAAAACACATTCTCAGGTCCATTCTTACTCAACCGCGTCAGTCTCTAGATCTTCATCCTCCTAAATTCTTTCACTAGTAGAGGTAAGTTTTCCATAAGATTTAGAGCAGGGGTGTCAAACATACGGCCCGAGGGCCAGAAGGGTCCAATCCGGCCCACTGGATGACTTTGCACAGTGAAGTATGAGATTTTCATTTTTCAAGCCTCACTTTTGAGATACTTTGTCAAAATTTAAGTAAGTTTTTTTACATAATAAGCCAAAGTTATTGATATTAAGTAAAATGTATGACTTTTTAAGTCAGAATAATGACCTTTCACACCACAACTATGAGATACTAGTAAGAATTATCATAGGAAGTCATAATTATGAGAATTAAGTTAAACTTGACTTGACTTACACTCGGGGAGTCAAACTTAAGAGATACAAGTAACAAAGTTATGAATCTTAAATGTCAAAAGAATGAGATTTTCATATATCAAGTTACAATTTTGAGATATTTTGTCACATTTATGACTTTTTATGGGAATTCAGTACAGATTTTAAGTTAAAAAAAAATCAATATTTTGACATATAAGCCAAACTTATTGCTATTAAGTCAAATTTATGACTTTTTAAGTAATAATTAATTCCAATTTTGCAATAAAATGCACTTCTATTCCTATTTTGGGTGGATTTTTCATTAATTGTGGATGTTTTCAGGATGTACTTTGCATTCTGGGAACTACTGATGGTCAATTTTCACTAGGTAAAGTGTATGAATTCTTCAATGCAGAGGTGCACAGCAGATGTTTCATTCAAACAGCCAGTGGAAACTTCATGAGACGTCTAGAGAACTGATTTAAAAACATGAGGTGTGATGACATTTTTAAAAAAGCCTTCAACTGCTTCGACCTTGACGGCCTCATCAGAAGAAGCTGCTGAACACTGATACCCTCCTTCCTTTGTGCCCCCCTCACACACACACACACACACACACACACTCCTCCACCCCCCCTCCCGGGCGGATAGTGGAAAATACTGACCCCACACACACGCCGAGTGAGACAATGACCCAATAACGGATAGAGCGTGAACCTGAGAGGCGGCGAGGTAAAGGCATCCCCCGGCCCAGATTGACCGAGGATCTTCACTTGTTTGAGTAGTCGGTGACACCGATACCCGCCGCCTGTGTCACACACAACTTAGTGGTAACCGTATCCGCCCCGCAGGGCCCCAACTTACTACTTCCATCTTCCCCTCCGCTGACAGCTGACCATGAGGAGTGATGAATGGAGAGGTCACGTAGCCGGCCGAGCACACGGAGCACCCGATACGTTCGATATGACATGAACACACAGACGGACGTTCTGCTTTTTCACAGCAAGAATGTCAGAAATGAGCATCGACGCTGACTGATTGCATGTTAACGTGTTCACTCATTTCAAACACTTTCTAAAAGCGATTACATGTTTTGCTGTTGTAAATATGCAAAAATCCGGCAAACAGCTGCTGATTATTTTTTCATTTTTTTCATCGGTAAAAAGTCCAAACTTTAAGACAAATGTCCATCACACATTCCCTGAGTCCAATTCAAGTCTTCAAACTGCTTATTTCATCTGAGCAACCACTGAAAAAACTCTAATTCACATCAATATGAATCAAAGAAAAAGAACAAATCCTTAAATTGGAGAAGCTGCAACCTAGGATTTCTATTTTTTCTTCATACACTCAAATATCTCCAAGTCATTTTTGTCTATCGTTGAGTCCTAAAAGTAAGTTATTTTCTTCTTATTTCAACCAGTTTCCAATAAAAATCCAGATTTTCCTAAAAATGAGTGTCAGAATATGGAAAGAAAACAACACATTTAGATGGATTTCTGCACTGCAATCAATAAAACGTATACCAAAATGTATAAAATACTTGAAACAAGCTTCTGAAAAATGTTAAAATCTCACTTTTATGAAGAAAATATGACTTTAACAACTCAATAAAAGCTAAAATGACTCGGTGAGATGGAAGTTCCTTCACTGTAACTAACTAGTAAATGATTGATTATCTGAAGAGTCAAACTATTAGTTGCACAAGCTAATATAAAGTAGTTGTGATATTGTCGGTATTTATGGAGACATGATGCAACTTCCATCATCTCTGTTACTCTTTGACTCTTTGGCTCACTCAGCTGTTGTGGGAATCAAACCTGTGACGTTTTCCCTCCTCTCACCATTAAAGCTGGCTGATACAGATCTCTGAGTGGAGCAGCAGTGTTCATAAAGCTCTGATTGTCAGGACTGTTCCTGTTTCCCACGCTGGCTCTCCACATTAAGGAGGTTGTGATTGGCTGCTGCTCTGTTTAGATAAGATAATCAGTTACCTGCCACTTCTTAATCAACACTCATCCTTATCCCCCCCCCTT
>CAKALU010067924.1:1410-18246 GCA_916700995.1 Hozukius guyotensis | reverse complement strand
GACCTCCGATTGGTATTCCTTTAAACACACTCTGAAGTAGGTGTCGCACTCGTCCGCTCCGCACTGACCCTCTGACGCGCTCTGCTCCGCGTCGCAGCAGTCTCCGTTCAGCAGCTGCCCTTGGGGGTTCTCCACCGAGATCAACTGCAGCTCGAAGTTACCCGTGGAGTGAGACACCTGAGGGTGGAGACAGGAGAGTGAGGAAAGGGCCTGCAGGAGGTGCTTACACTGCAATCATGTGCATTTTTGAAATCTTTAAAAAAGGGCATTCAGATTTTAAACCACATAGAAGTTATTTCTTTCTATTAGAGCAGGGCTGTCCAAAGTTTACTGTCTTTTGGAGGCCGTACCAGGCTCGGGTTTATGACTAGAAGATAGTGGCATCATATGAAACTAGAAGACCTAAGGACTCCATTAGTACCATATCATGTCATATTAGCTGGTCAGGAAGGAGGCTAACACTCTAAAGTTGGGCTAAATGTTGGTGGGGAAAAACTGGCATGGCCATTTGTCAAGGTGTCCCTTGACCTCTGATCTCCAGATCAGTGAATGTAAATGGGTTCTATGGGTACCCACAAGTCTCCCCTTTACAGACATGCCCACTTTATGATAATCACATGCAGTTTTGGGGAAAACATGCAGTTCTTTGAATGCAGTATACATGTGTTATTTTTGCCTATTCTAAAAATGGTGTATTTTAATATTTCTACATACTGGGGTCTTGGAAAAAAAAATTGCATAAATGACCCCAATTGTATTCAGCAGGTGGGTTTTAAGGGGCTAATTATCTAAAACATATTCAATTAAGGGAACTTGGGATCCTAGTACCATTTTGCATCTTAATAATACAATACAATAGGTGTTTAATTTTGGCCCGTGGCCCTCCATTGAGTTCCAGTTTTGGCCCTCCAAGGGAAAAGTTTGGGCACCCTTGTATTAGAGTCTAAAAACCTGTTCAAGAAAAGCTGCACATTTCTGTTGGAAACAAGTAAATGATCTCACCATGAAAAGATTTAAATGAAAGTATACTTGAACTTGTTTATTTGCAGTGTGCAGTCACTCTGCAGCTGCTGATTATTTTCATTTTTTTCATCGGTAAAAAAGTCCAAACTTTAAGACAAATGTCCATCACACATTCCCAGAGTCCAATTCAAGTCTTCAAACTGCTTATTTCATCTGAGCAACCACTGAACAAACTCTAATTCACATCAATATGAAGCAGAGAAAAAGAACAGATCCTTAAATTGGAGAAGCTGCAACCAGGATTTCTATTTTTTCTTCATACACTCAAATATCTCCAAGTCATTTTTGTCTATCGTTGAGTCCTAAAAGTAAGTTATTTTCTTCTTATTTCAACCAGTTTCCAATAAAAATCCAGATTTTCCTAAAAATGAGTGTCAGAATATGGAAAAAAAAAAACATATTTAGATGGATTTCTGCACTGCAATCAATAAAACATATATCAAATTGTATAAAATACTTGAAACAAGCTTCTGAACTCTGCAGCCCTCACTACTGTACATGTTGAACTTCAGTGCTGAGACCTCCAATCTAGCTCACACACAGTATCAGGCTGCAGCTGAACACCTCAACGAGACCTGCTGAGGGTCTAAGTCACAATCACATTGTTCAATAAAGTGGAAACATCTGACAGAAAGGCAGACAAACACCTGGATCAAAGAGCTGAAAACAGCTACTGGAGGTTTGCTCGGTTGTTTTAGGCTAAATGCTCCATGCAGGTGAAGCTATTTCACCCAAATATGTCTGCGTAATCTGCGTAAAACGCTACTTTACGCATCGATCCTTTGGAGATAAAACTTTATAGAAAAGGGCATTCTGATTTTAAGCCACATAGAAGTTATTTCTTTCTATTAGAGTCTAAAAACATGTTCAAGAAAAGTTGCACATTTCTGTAAAAAGTAAATTATCTCACCATGAAAAGATTGATAGGAAAAGTATAGACTTGAATTTATTTATTTGCAGTGTGCAGTCACTCTGCAGCCCTCACTACACTACTGTACATTTTAGCACAGTTGAACTTCAGTGCTGAGACCTCCAATCTAGATCACTAGATATCAGGCTGCAGCTGAACACCTTAACGAGACCTGCTGAGGGTCGAATTCACAATCACATTGTTCAAGAAGTGGAAACATCTGATAGAAACACCTGGATCAAAGAGCTGAAACAGCTACTGGAGTTTTTTTTTTGTTTTTTTTGGGTTGTTTTAGGCTAAATGGCTCCATGCAGGTGAAGCCATTTCACCCAAATATTTTGCGTAATCGATGCGTAAAACGCTACTTTACGCATCGATCCTTTTGGAGATAAAACTTTATAGATTAATGCAAAACTTCCACCAAACCACGCCAGAACTTGAAGGTTTTACATCGCAATATGAGCAGCAGCTGATATCTGGATTCCCTGCAGTATCTGTGACACAGCAGATGTTCCAACTTCATTTATCTTCCAGAAGGAAGGAAGCGCACATTTAGACATTCACACATCACATGATGATTCAACTGAAGAGCAGACAATTCAATTAAAGCCGGAATTTAACCAGAAAACTAACTGTCCAGTAGTTTGATTGATAAGTTAAAGCAGCATTATCTCCCTCTGAGATGATGAAAGTTGTCTCACCTCAGCCCACAGAACCAGGAGAAGACACGCTAGAGTCCCAGCATTATTCCACATGTCTCCGGCTGCTCGGTGTTGGTTACCATCAGGGAAATTAAAAAAAAGATCTATGTCTCAATCAGTCAAAAAAAATAATAATAAGAAGAAGAAATCCTCCTCCTGGTGTGTCCTCCTGCTCTGCTCTGCTCTGCTGTGCTCTGGAGGAAGAGATGAGATGCGCACCACCAACACCACCTCTGCTGCTGCTGCTGCTGCTGTTTGGTCCACAGACGCACAACTAGACGCGCTTCTCTCCGCCGCTCGACGCACTAAGCAGCAGAGAAGCAGAGCAGCGGTGCGTCTCTGTTGCCAAAAGCCAGAGCCGCGATGGGCAGCTGCGTGGACCAATCACAGGCCGCCTGGGTGGAACGTCTGTCAGCTGAAAGCCAATGAGGAAAGAGGGGGCGGGATAAGGAGCAGAGGGGAGGATCCACCAATGATGGATTTATTAGAATAGAATAGAGACTTTATTGTCATTGTCATTGAAACCAAAAACAGTTTAGCAGCTCTTGGCAGTAAAAAGAAAACATTAATTAAAAGCAAACATAAAAACATTCAAATCAAAATGTAGACAAATAAATGGATCATAAAGTCAAATACCATCTAAGAACATATTACTGAAGCAGCTGATCGATAGTCCAGTGTTGGTCATGTATGGCTTTTCTTTTGTTCCTTTTCCCTGATGATGGGCCTTGAGGCTAAATGGTTGTGGAAGATGTGTGTGAATGTGAAATTTATATATGTTTGGAAAATTTGAACGTTATTAGTGTAACAAATATATGATCTTGTATATAATATGTATGTGATAAATGTATTGTAAATTATTTCGGATCCCAGGAAAACTAGCTGGTGCCATTGGTATCAGCTAATGGGGATCCTTTTTAAATAAATAAATAAACTGCAGTGCAGGTGCCATGATTATGGTTCAGCAGCTAGTGTCCTCAGCCTGTGGGTAGAAGCTATTCCGTAGTCTGTTTGTGTGTGTTTTAATTGTCCTGTAGTAAACAGTCCATGTCCAGGGTGGGTGGGGTCTTCAGAAATATAGCTGGCTTTCTTGCGGAGCCGGCCAGCATATAGGTCACTGAGGGGGGGTAATGTGGTCCCAATCACTTTTTCTGCCATCCTCACCACCCGCTGCAGGTCCCTCCTGTCCTCTACTGTGCAGCTAGCAAACCACACAGTGCAGCAGCAGGTCAGGAGGCTCTCAATGGTTGCCCGATAGAAATGAATCAGCAGGTGTTGAGGAAGGTGAGCCTGCTTCAACTTCCTGAGGACGTAGAGTCTCTGCTGGGCCTTCCACACCTGATGGGAGATGTTTCTGGACCAGGTTATTATGGAAGTTTTCTCACACAGGAACTTGGATTTGTATTTTTTATTACACTCACATTATAATTTACTGAACACACAATCGTCTCTCTACATTTAAATAAGAGTTTTCCTAATAAATCAGAATGTTTGTGTTGCAGGTTTTATGAAGAATTGTAATTCTTATTAACACAATAAAACAAAAACACAGTGTAAAGCTTTAAATGTGAGCCATAAATAAGGAGTAGTGTGTAGCACATGTTGTGTTTAGTGAAGAACACCTGAGCTGCTCCTCACTGAGCTGCAGTCAGAGGAAACATGGCTGTTAGCGCCCTCTACTGACCGCTCAGATACTCCCACAAACACTGAGCTCATCTACTGCTTTTAATCACATATACTGCTGTATTTTCATTTTAAGAAGACTTTCTATTTGTACTCCACTCCATTTCAGAGGAAACATTTTGTATTTTTCTGTGCTTTTTATCCCAATAGATCAGTAGTTGATCTTTCTCTCTCTCCAAGTATGAAGAAGGTAAAGAGATGATTTCTATTATCCATCACTGTTTGATTTTACTTCTGATACTCGAGTACATTTTACTGATAATACTTTACTCTTATTGAAATTAAAATATGCATAGACTTTACTTGTAATTGAGTATTTTTCCGTTGTGTTTCTTCCATTTTTACTTAAGTATAGGGTAGGGCTGTCAATCGCAAATTAATTGTACATTTCTTATCTGTTCAAAATGTACCTTAAAGGGAGATTTGTCAAGTATTTAATACTCTTATCAACATGGGAGTGGGCAAATATGCTGCTTTATGCAAATGTATGTATATTGAATATTATTGGAAATCAATTAACAACACAAAACAATGACAGATATTGTCCAGAAATCCTCACAGGTACTGCATTTAGCATAAAACAATATGCTCAAATCATAACATGGCAAACTGCAGCCCAACAGGCAACAACAGCTGTCAGTGTGTCAGTGTGCTGACTTGACTATGACTTGCCCCAAACTGTATGTGATTATCATAAAGTGGGCATGTTTATAAAGGGGAGACTCGTGGGTACCCATAGAACCCATTTACATTCACACATCTGGAGGTCAGAGGTCAAGGGACCCCTTTGGAAATGGCCACGACAGTTTTTCCTCGCTAAAATGTAGCGTAAGTTCGGAGCGTTATTTAACCCCCTTCATGACAAGCTAGTATGACATGGTTGGTACCGTTGGATTCATTAGGTTTTTTCTAGTTTCATATGATGCCAGTATCTTCACTCTAGCTTTGAGCTAACTGAAAAACTAAACTGAGCCCGCTACAACCTCCGACAGATCGATTGCGTGAATGCGTTAAAGAAATTAGTGGCGGTAAAATGTTATCACGTTTACAGCCCTAAATGAACTGAATATGATGCTATTTGGTGGATATGTTTGATCCAAAGTGCTCATCCTGCACCAGAATACAGACACATTTTCAGTCTTAAAACTTATAGCGTTGCGTATAGCAACTTGATCATAATTCTGTTGCAGATTAAAATTCAAATTTAAAACAACGTCATTTATTCCAATGAGAGTAATTGTGTGTGACAGCTTGAATATCACAGACTAGAGACTAAAGAGACCAAAAAGACACAAAATCTGTTAACATGTATTGTTATATGTGGACTTCCAGGACTTCAAGTAAGACGTTAATATAAATAAATATCTAAGCAACGACCATGAAGCATTTAAAACTAACGTTATCTGTGGAACTGGGCTCTGATAGTGGCCGATGGCTACACAGCCGCCACCCTAACCCTCCGCTCTCCGTCAAGTCACAACCTGAAACACAAATTTATGAAACACTTTTAACTAAAAGATAAAATGTCCAAATTATTAGTAAGAGAGACAAACTAAAGTCTGCATGAGTCTGGTTGTGTTTCTTCTCAGAAATGTGAATGACATAAAAGCGAATAGCCGCGACTCTTTAAAACTTGTTTCTGAATCTCTATTTTTGGAATTGATGCCACATTGGACAGCTTCCCTGGAATTGTCAGAAATTTGGAAATAACTTCAAGGACACCTGAAAGCTGCCTCAGAACAATGGTGCTCTGTACGCCCACGCACTCTGGGGTATTGTGGTAATACGCCTAAATGTTATAACGTGTTATAACAACGTCACACTTCAAAACAAGTCAGTCAGTTTGTTTTCCTGACGAATCTTCCAAGGTATCATCTTTATATAGTGTGTTTCTGCAAAGCATTATTTACATACAAAGCCAGCGTTCAGCACCAATAAATTAGGTTTTGTGGGGATACATAGTGTGGTGAACGATGATGTGTTTGTCAGGTTAGTAAAGGGCCAAGTAGCGTACAGCTTTGACGCCTGAGAAGACGATTTGTGCCTCAAACCAACAACCAACAATGATGATGACAATCGTTCCCTAAACTTAAAGGAATAGTCCACTAAAACCCCACGTTTACTATTAAAACACTCAACACCAGCAGGACTGAAAGGTGACGTTGACAAAGGAAAAAGGAACATCTGTGGTCGGCTTGCAGCAAATTAAAAGTATCACACTGCCTGGGATCCTCGATGGCCTCTGGTTTTAAGGTGGTGAGCATTAATCTGTCTCGTTGGGGAGCATTTTTGTCTCTCTACTGTCAGCCCTCTAATAAAGGCAGAAAAATGCCCCCAAAAAGTACGTCAAAAGTGTCAGGGAGAACGTTTTCACTCACCACTCACACCACAGTATAACGCACTTCTGCTCTGTACATTCATATGCAAATGTCCCCACTGCGGGACTAATAAAGGAATATCTTATCTCTTATCTTATCTTATGCTTGGTATCTTCCACTCACATATTTCATATTTTCACCCAAAAATGACTAAATACACAACCTCTGTTTGTTGCTAGAACAGTTAGCCATTTACCTTTGTCTCCTGCAAATGCCTTTGCTTACGTTAGACAAGAAAAAAAAAGAAGCAATTTACCCACTGAGCAAAGAGACGTCCAAAAGACATCAATTTAACGTCTCTGTCGACCGTCCAAAAGACGTCCACTGCGGAGCCAGAATGAAAGTTTTTGCGATGTCTTTCTTAAATGTCTTTTTAACGTTCAACTATTGATGTCAACCTGAGTTGCACGTCCACAGACGTCCAGAAGGGGTCCTAGTCAGACGTCTAGATATTGAACAAAACTTGCATGTCCATCAGATGTACAAAAGTGGGTCTGGACTGATGGACGTTATAAAGACATGATCTAAACATCTTCCTGACGTCACATGTTTGCTGGGTACTACTGTGGACGCCACGTTAGATCTGAAAGTCGCACAATAACACAAACAAACTAACCTAATGGATGCAGCGGTAGACCGGCAACTCCCGTGTTCTGAGAGGTAAAATTACTGCTTTTGTGAATGGAGTCTTGTGGCTTTGAAGAGAGCGATATAACGGCTTCAGTTCCCCGTCGGAAAGGGCTGTCTGACGGCGAGGTAAAGCGGTGAAAATATTCCAAATACACTTAAATTGATATTGATTTTTTTAGGTGGCTAAAAGACGTGTCGCTGCGGCTCCCGTCCACAGACGCCCCGCCGCCGAGTATGACGAGGAAAAGTCAGGAGGTCACCAAGGCCAGTAGGATTCATTCTCTGGAGAACATGTGGACCAAAGTACATGCAAAATACAGCTGAATGCTTGCTATTAATCAGCATTTGCATAGTTGTCTGGCATCAATCTTCTTCTTGTCTAGTGAGTTGGGCTTTTCAGGATATTTGCTGGCAGTTTTGCCACGTTTCAGACCATTTCCAGATTGTAAAGTTGCATTTAAGAATTTCAAGCCTTCCAACATGCATGAAAACCCCGTCAATCTGTTACTTCCAGCATGCAGACAAGATTTCCTGCTGCTTCCATATTGGATGTGTGTCTCAGATGGCGGGCCGTGGGGCGGTCTAATGAGACAGCTGTTTCTACCCACACACACACATCATCCTGCAGCAGCAGCTTTAGCAGCTTTAGCCAGCGCAGACAGTAGATCAGTTCTGCAGGCCGGTCAGTCAGGACGGAGTCAGACAGGTGGCCTCTGAC
This sequence comes from Hozukius guyotensis, assembly GCA_916700995.1. Classification (NCBI taxonomy): domain Eukaryota; kingdom Metazoa; phylum Chordata; class Actinopteri; order Perciformes; family Sebastidae; genus Hozukius; species Hozukius guyotensis. Next base: position 10,203 of record CAKALU010067924.1, on the reverse strand, counting down.
ACCATGCAGCAGATGTTTCCTCCCAGGGAAGCAGGTGCAGACGAACACACACTCACTCACACACTTTGCCATTTGCACATACTTGTGTACATATGACTCATTCACATGCCTGCACACAGACACAAACGTCTTGTGTTCATCTCTTTACGACGGCTCTTATCAGCGGCGATAAGGAAGTATGGGAAACACCGCTCAGACAGATAAACTGGGGAAGTAATGAGGTTAATTAGCTGCATGAAACTGACTTCTCTGCTTCTGGTTGTAGCAGAGATCAATGGTCACTTCACAGAGTAACAGTTCAGTTAGACCAACCTGCATGTGCTTAAGGCAGGTCTGACTGTACGAGTACTGTACTTGTAAGTTATTAATAACTTCCCATGTTTTTGTGTCTAAGTGACTAATGGGGACAACAATTTTTGAAACTGGTCCAGTATTGAGGGAGAACGCTGCAGCCGCCAGCCGCTAAACCAGCTGTAATGTAATCATTTGGGGCAACCTGGAACCCTCAGTTTATGTTATTGCCAGTGACAGGCTCAGATTATTGATGTTATTATAAGTGTCTGACATTATGGAAAGGACTCTACAGAGAAGTAAAACCTTTTTCCTTACCGGAGGTAAGTTGGTTGCAATCTGCAACCACACTACTACATGCCACCAAATCCTACACACTGCACCTTTAATAATGATATCAAATGTACAGCTGTGCTTTGAGATAAATGCTAACGCCAATAGTTGTTGAGGTATTTCACTAAAAACCACAAATGTCAACCTCATGGTGACACTTTTGGTTTTGGAAAAGTTACCAAAGTCAGCAGGTTTCATCCACTGGGGATCATGAAGGGCCATACCAAATATTGTGTCAATGCGTCCAGTAGATGTTGAGATATTTCACTCAAAAACACAAATGTGAACCTCATGGTGACACTTTTGGAATAGTTACCAAAGTCAGTCAGATTTCATCCTCTGGGGATCATGAATGGCCGTACCAAATATTGTGTCAATGCATCCTGTAGATGTTGAGATATTTCACTAAAAACACAAATGTCAACCTCATGGTGACACTTAGTTTTGGAAAAGTTACCAATGTCATTAGGTTTCATCATCTGGGGATCAGGAATGGCCGTACCAAATATTGTACCAATGCATCCAGTAAATATTGAGATATTTCACTAAAAACACAAATGTCAACCTCATGGTGACACTTTTGGTTTTGGAAAAGTTACCAATGTCATTAGGTTTCATCCTCTGGGGATCATGAATGGCCGTACCAAATATTGTACCAATGCATCCTGTAGATGTTGAGATATTTCACTCAAAAACACAAATGTCAACCTCATGGTGACACTTTTGGAAAAGTTACCAAAGTCAGCAGGTTTCATCCTCCGGGGATCATGAATGGCTGTACCAAATATTGTACCAATGCAGCCAGTAAATATTGAGATATTTCACTCAAAAAAACAAATGTCAACCTCATGGTGACACTAGAGGAAAAGTCAGAAGACCACTTTAGTCATTAGAATTCATCCTCTGGGGATCATGAATGGCTGTACCAAGTATTGTACCAATGCATCCTGTAGATGTTGAGATATTTCATTCAAAAACACAAATGTCAACCTCATGGTGACACTTTTGGAATAGTTACCAAAGTCAGCAGGTTTCATCCTGATCGTGAATGGCCATACCAAATATTGTGCAAAAGCATTCAGCATTCAAAAACACAAATGTCAACCTCATGGTGACACTAGAGGAAAAGTCAGAAGATCACTTAAGTCACAATAATTCATCCTCTGAGGATCATGAATATCTGTACACAATTTCATGGCAATCCATCCAACAGTCACTGAGATATTTCAGCCTGGACCAACAGAGTACATGAATCTAAATTGGTATATTTGGTAAATACTTTGCTTTAAAAAGGACTACCACACTGTAAAGTAAAGTGTGTGTAGATCTGCTGTACATGTTGACTTTTCCTCTGGAGATGGGTGAGTACAACTAAAAAAAAACCTGTTTTCATATTCTGCAGTTGAATGTTTGAAGGATTAAGAAATGCAGCAGGAGATAAAGTCCCATCTCACATTGCTGGGGCCTCTAATGCGGAGCAAAGACTAAACAAGAGCCCCGCTGAAGTCTACACAACCTGATCTGATCGGTGCTGCAGTGGAGATATGATGCTGAGCTCCGCACCACTTCAAATACTGAAAAGTTTTGTTTTTTTTAAAGTCATAATGGAGAAAAAAGGAGGACCCAGAGTGTATATGTGTCAATAGAGGACCAACATGTTAGTTTCTCTTTTGGTTTCTATTTTGAACTTATCACGCAGCCATAGTTTGTTGTCTTTACATAGCTAGATCCCCTGTTAACTGATTTATAATGTTTTCCATGACGTGTGCGTCCTGCACTACTTTACAGGCTCAGGTCTGTCTCTGCACCGATCCCACTGGTACACAAATTCCTGCACATTAATCACACCTGGTAATTAAGGTAATAGTTCCTCTGATGACTGTCTTTAACAATCTGAGTGGACATGAAATATTCAGACTCCCTCTGTCATTATCAGAAGGAGTCAGCTCTGCAGGTGAGCTCGGCCCAACGTGTGCCGACCTGCTCAGGTAAAGTCAGGGATTTCTGACTCCCTTTCACTTTTTATTGTTACAGTTAGTTGACCTAATGGCTTCATGATTCACTGATGCTCGAACTCCATCTGACTTTTCCAACTTTACACCAATCTGCATGTGGAGGGATTCATTTCATAACTCGGGTTCAGAGGTCAAAGCTGAATGGGTTCTTGTTTTATGCATCTCGGACTTAAAGATACAATCTGAGATCCATGTGCAGATAAAAGTGTCGTCACACCACCAAAACTCATACGCACAGTAGGCTTGCTGCGGTAGTCGGCATTGCGTGGCGGCTGCGTGATTCACGCGTCGGGTGTTCAAACCAGCTGCGTTTCTGCTGCATTTCTGCTGCTGCTGTACATAGAGTTTGCCTTTCATAATGGCCATTTCATTTCATTATAAATGTAATTTATATTTATTTTAGACAGAGAAAGGTTAAGAAACGTGTGGTAATTTGTAAATAATAGTAATTATCCACAATTAAAACCCCGTACTATAATCATTCATGGAGCTCTCCAAGTCACTGCATGTTCTACAGCACTGTCTTGCACATATTTCAGAATAAAAGCCTCCAGTTGACAAATGAAGGAATTGTGTCCACAGAAAAAAAACGCTGGAGGGCTTTTATTTTTAAATGAAAGCAGGAAGTGTTGATTTAAAAATAAATCTTTACTGTTTTCATGTCTTTGACATATTCTACAGATGTCTAGACATTGAAACTGTAGTAATGTTGCTGGTATGATGTCAATCATACCCCACGCGGCTCGTGTTAAAAATAGGCGAGACCGCGAATCTCTAGAAGTTAACACGGACGCCGAAATAAAAAACAACAGGTAACGCAGCCGCCACGCGCTGCTCATGCGGGCGGTCTGGACAAGCCAGGCTCGAGTTTGTCAGGCATAATGGAACAAACCACAGGATGATGGAGGAGGGGGGCACCATCATTCCTTTTATTATTTCGAGCAAATATGTTTATCTTTGCATTGCCTATAATGGTCTAATGATGCCAATTGTAGTTGTGCACTTGTTCTTCATCTTAAATTTAAATAATTCATCATTATGATTATTATGATGATGATCATAATTGTGGTGCCCCCTCCGGCACTTGGTGCCCTACACGTGATACGCGTGGTGGGAGCGGCGTCCATTGAATAATAAAGGTAATGGAGTGTCTTTGACTTCCCTTTGTTACGCTGTAAATCTCTTAAACTTCCTCAGATTTCTCTGCCACTATAACAGAATCTCTGCTGGCATGAACCTCAAAAACACACAAGTTCAAATCCTGAAAAGCAAAGCTCTGCTGATGAGTTAAACTACATCATTTCTAGGACTGGGTGTCACTCTTCTTTTCTAATTTGACTTCCTTTTCCATCTCTTTCTTCTTCAGGAGCTTCTGTTTTGCAGGGAATCAAAGACTACTGTGTGTTTTCAGGAAGGGATTTGCCCCCAAAACACAATCGTTTGTGCTTCTGCACACAATGTTGAGTGCAACGGCACACAAACAGGCTGAGAGAGCTGAGAGAGCTGCCATAGAAACGTTTACAGGTCCCGTCCTGAAGAATGCAAACAGAACTCTTATCTGACAAAAGAGTAAACTTTAGACAGTCCTGTCGCGGCTTGCCTGTGTGGTCTTTACACTACAATACGGCACACGGGACGATCATTTTCTCAGAATGGGCCGATTGTCTTCCGATCGTTGCATAACCCGGCAGCTTGAATGGAGGATTACACATACTCACAGTGCCTTGCTCAGGGGCAGGCGGAGGTGATGATGCTGTTTAGGGAGTGGAGAGAGTTGCTGATTCACTCTCAAGTTCCCAGCAGGGATTCAAACATGTGAAGCTCGATTCCCAAAGCAGCGACTATCCCTCTGACGGATCACTGTTGCTCATCGCAGGGCGGGGGTGAAGGTCTGGGTCAAACAGTAGGCTGTCTGGAGGAGCTCAGGGAAGTTATCAGGCAGTCTGAGACGAACACTCAGATGTGGATCAGCGTCTGGAAGCAAAGCTCCGGTAATCGTGATTGTTGTGGGATGAGAGAACGCTGTCTGCTCTGCGTCCACGTGTCTCAGTCTGCGGTGCATCAGTGTTGGCTGCTGGAAAGCATTATGCCCACAAGCTACGCAGTCAGGAAATCAAACTAGGAAAACAAACAGTAACCTTTTCCACTCCACCCATCTTTTTCATAAAGAAAAAGTTGAACCATACACTTCTAGGGACTTTTACTTTGGGAAATATCTAAATTAATCCAGTAAAAATGTTTGATGTTTCAGCATGTATGTAGTCAGAGATGTCCTGAAGTCATTGTCAGGCATTATTTAATTTTTTCCAGCAACCCAAAAATCAAACAATAGAGACATTTCCCTCACAAAGTCACTTCACTATCCGAAGCAGTGGTGGCTGGTGACTCAGGAGGAAAACCAACCCACAGCGTTATTATTAAATAAAAGAACATAATTCACATTCGGTATAACAATAACAAAAGAGCCAGTGTCTTAACAGCCTTTTTCTTAGTCAAATCAAATTAGAAAGTGGTTTTAACATATTGCTCAACATCCTTCAAGAAAACAACAAAATAAGGTATTTATTGTTAAATTTACTATAAGAAAATATTTGAAGGAACCAAACACCGTATCAAATATTTTATAAATGATACTGAGATTTGGTAATAATGGTTTATTTCAACCAATTACTCTTTTGAATATGTTGACCTCCCTCTTGCCTCCATGGACCAGCCTCCACTGAGAAGTCAAGAGTGATCTGTTGGGACATATTTTGGAAGCTCAGCTGTAAATAAAGGTGGTACAGTAAAATCAGAGCGGTGAGTAACGCCCCGAGGTAACACAGCTGCAAATCACTTTCTCCATAAATACCAAGTATTGGCCTACAGGTAATATCTGATGTCCACTGGAGTGTTATGAGCTGATGATGCCAGGAGCAGTCATAATTATGAGTGATGTGACCTCATGCAGGGTCAAGAAAGTATAAAACTCAGTTTGACCTCAGTCTGCAGCTTCTCTCACCTTCAGAGGAAACACTGTTTGATCACCTGACAGCTGGCTGACGGGCTGGAAGCCCACTCTCCACCTCCGCACATACCAAACACACATACTTATCTCTACCTTCTGAGTGAACTGTTGGAACAGGCATCCCAAATGAAGCGTTATTCACCACTTTAACCCTCCTCTGTGCTGTGAGTCATCAAGGAAATATTCAAACACACCATTTTAGAATAGGAGAAAATATCACATTTATACTGTATTCAAAAAACTGTATGTGATTATCATAAAGTGGGCATGTCTGTAAAGGGGAGACTCGTGGGTACCCACAGAACCCATTTTCATTCACATATCTGGAGGTCAGAGGTCAAGGGACCCCTTTGAAAATCGCAGATCTACAGCAACCTCTCTGTTTGAATCAGAGTTTAAAATGTTAAGATATAAATCAACGTCTCGGTGTGACATGGGGAGTGTCTTTGTGGTTTTTCCAGTGAACAGCATAACTATGCATAAATCAAATCAACCTGAAAGGCAACACCGCCTCCACTCCGCCCTCTGCTTCCACACACGCAAACCACAAAACCTCCCAAACCTCCTCTAACACACATTCATTAATATGTTCACATTGGATTGCACGATAACTGCCAAAATACTTATCACAATTATATTGAACAATATTGAGATCACGATTATTTATCATTATTAATCTTAGATTTTATGGACAAAATACTTGTATTGCAAATTCACATTTTCAACTGTGAAAAATTCTAAATGTTATCCTTTTAGAAAGAAAGAAATCCTGGAATTAGTAGTTCTAATGATATATTATAAGCTGCTTAGAGCTAGTGTTAGAAAGTTAAACAGGTCATACTTCTCTAATATCTGCATTATATTGCTGTGAAAACCTTCAAACAACTGGATTTATTCAAGTTTCGCACCAAAAAACTACATTTTACAAGATTACATTTGAACGCATCATGATAACGTTATAATCTACCATCATCGCCCAATACTCATTTTACTGAGCAGAGCTTGAACGCACCATAATGTGCTCCATGCAGTCAATGTGATAACTCTGAGCAGCATTATGGGAATAAATTATTATATAATAAACGTCTGATTAAATTAGTTATTCCAGATGTTTTTAAGGTTGTTCCTCCACGGATTATTTTGGACCATCAGTTGTGACAAATTGCAGCTTTATGTATTCTTGTGTTCGCAATTAATATTCGATTAATTGTGCAGCCCTATGTTCACATCTCAATCTCAACGCCAACGCTCTGACCAGCCCACACCCATCTACACCCACACGCCTACACACACACAAACACACACTTAACAGAGACGCCCGTACAGGGCAGGTGAGCAGGTGAGCAGCAGGTGTGTGTTGAGTTCCTCTGAGCTGAGGTCAGTGGGTGAACAGCAGCAGCAGCAGGTGCAGCAGCTCTAAACCAAAGGTGTGTGTCTGATAACACTGGAGCCATGATGGTTTACTGCCTTTATCACCGGCAGCGAGCACGAGGACGGAGACAGAGACATTTACACCTGTCTCTACGTCCTTCTGTCTGTCTGTCCAAGTCTCTTTTTCTGAATGCACTGGTATACAATGCAGGCTTCACAAGTTGTTCTGACAATGTACAGCCTGGATCAGTATAGAGGAAGAAACACTGAAATATTTTTTTACTTAGTGTATTTAAAAGCAGCAACAACAGTTCATTTCATATTGATGTGAAAACATATCCTTCAAACAAATGGATTTATTCAAGTTTCTCGCCACAAACTTCATTTTACGAGATTACGTAACGTTGTAATTTACCTTCACCCAATGGTCATTTTGCTGAGCAGACCGTGAACGTCTCATAATAATAACTAAATGGCACCTCCGTTAACGTTAATAGCTCCACTATTTATCCAAGCAGAACAGTGCTGCCCACCGGCTGCTAACAGCTAACGTTACAAACACTCATCCTATTGAATTCAGCACAGGTTTGCTGTTCACATTGTCGCATTATCAGGGAAAAATAGGGTGCGTCCCCTCAGGTTTAGTAGCGCCCCGTTGTTGAGCGATTTTTCTCTCCGTCGTGTCTCCGGTCCAAAAAAAACTGAAACATGATACGGCGTACTTATGTGTCATTGTGCATGCTTAACTGTGGGAAAGCATCAATGAGAGGAATCGATGGTCACGGAGGCATGAGATGCCATGAAAGCGGACAACTACGGTTCTCTATTCCCATCACTAGCGTTTTCCCTGCCTGCCAAAGTGGCGGGTGTCCTGATGCGGGTAAATTGTTGGCATCGGCGGGTGGCGGGTGCTAATTTCAGACCCTGCTGCTGAGTTACAGAAGTCTCTTTCCCAATGTAAGTCTATGGGAAAAAGTATTTTTGGGCCAAATGGCATCACATGACGGACACGGAAGTTGTAGTACCGCCGTTTGGCCACCACGAATATTGGCATCAACGAGGCCAAAACGTAAAGTTTGTTGTTATAGTGCCACCATCTTGTCAAACTGCACCAAATTCGACACTACACTCCCTCGGGTCCCCAGCAATACACACGCCAAGCGTGAAGTAGATCTGATGAACGGTTCTCGAGATATGCAAAGGACACACAGACAGATAGACAAAGATTCCTTGCTTTATAGATGCTAAACTGCATTTGGTTGTTTCAGTACCTGTACTCTAATCTAATAAGGATGCCTCCCTGTAGATTGTTTCTAGGCATATCCAACTGGGTTAGCTTGAGGGATTAAAGCGCCAGTATAATCTGTCAGAACTGCTTGTCGGAGGGTCCAATTGTAGAAAAGACATACTTATGAAACTCTATGTAAGGTATTGAAAAATTTCAGGTACTGTATTGGCACTGGAATTGAAAAACAGAGGAGAACCTGCAGCTCTAAAAAGAAAAAGAAGAGTGTATATCTGTTTCAACACTGTGACTGATAGCAGATGTTGTGTCGGGCGTCTCTCACCTCGCTGCAGGTCGACGGAGGCCGGAGGCTCTGATTTCAGCACTAAAGAGCTCTTAACAAGGCCGAAAACACAAAGCAGCTCCCTGTCATCTTACACAGCAGCATATGGGCCCCGGTTCCCACACCCAGCTCCATGTAAACATCTCATTAAGCTCTGCAGGGTGGGGAGCCCTCAGCCATAAAAGGAAGGGACAGAACAACAGTATTA